>OZ029926.1:25271221-25289129 GCA_964023275.1 Norana najaformis
TTTCGCTTATTGGTTGCTAAAAGCATTCAGACATGTCGTTAACATCTGGCGCTGAGGGAGGAACGAATGTAGAGGAATGAGGAGAGGGATAGCAGAAGAAGGAGGAGAAGAAATATGAGGAGTAGGATGAGGAATATGAGGAGGAATAGGATGAGGAGAAGAAATAGGATGAGGAATAGGATGAGGAGAAGAAATTGGATGAGGAATATGAGGAAGAATAGGATGAAGAGAAGAAATAGGACGAGGAATAGCATGAGGAGAAGAAATAGGATGAGGAATAGGATGGGGAGAAGAAATTGGATGAGAATATGAGGAGTAATAGGATGAAGAGAAGAAATAGGATGAGGAGAAGAAATAGAATGAGGAATAGGATGGGGAGAAGAAATTGGATGAGAATATGAGGAGTAATAGGATGAAGAGAAGAAATAGGATGAGGAGAAGAAATAGAATGAGGAATATGAGGAGGATTAGGACGAGAAATATGATGAGGAGGAACAGGAAATGGAGGAGGAGATAGGAGGAAGAGGATGACGAGAAGGAAGGAAAAGCTATTTCCCCTCCGAGTTTAGAAAGAACAAATAGCAGTAATTCAAAGGCTGACGCAGAGGGATCATGTCTCTCAATTCCTAAACTCAGATGGGAGGGGCTATGGCTGGCGTGGCCCTCCCTGGATACGCCAATGCCGCCTTGTATAAATTCCGAGCATATATCAAACGTGTAACTGATGTTTTGTCACGGAAATGTCATCATCAGGTGGTGGGGCAGTGGCGGATTTAGCTATAGGAGCGGGAGGGTGGGACTGTTCGCCCCCTACACCCTCTTGGTTATTTGCCGGCGCCCCTCAGACCAGACCCGTGCATGATGGGCTGCCAGAATGGGCGCTCCTCTGGAAATCCCCAAATCCCCTTGTCTCCCCCATGCAGTCAATCCTGGATCCGCCAGTGTGGTGACGTGTACCGCTCTAAAGCGTTTCCGTTTCCACCTCAACTTCCCTTTGCCATAAAAGAGTGGTTTTGTTAGGGAAGGAAAACAAATATTTACGAATATCTTTAGTTTTATGGTATTTTATGGTCAATGAACGGCTGGGAAAAAAGCTGGTTTGCCCGACTTGAAAAGACTCCTCTTCCACAAATCCTATTATGATTCCCTCTTTTTCCCTTTATCTATCCCGAACATCCATTTGCCCTCTGACTATCTGCTTTTCTGATCCTTGTGTCTCGACCTGAAACCGAACCTAACCATATCTGCCTATCGATTTTGTTTTGACTGAGCGCCTGTAAATTTTTGTGCTGTTTCCTGCTACTTAGCCTTCTCGAGCGCTACATAAATAATGGAGATTACGATTACGACTGCGTATTCTTCGTTGCATTTCCTTCCGGCCCTGCGGCAATAATGCACTCTGTCTGTCTGTCTGTCTGTCTGTCTGTCTGTCTGTCTGTCTGTCTGTCTGTCTGTCTGTCTGTCTGTCTCTATGTCTGTCTCAAGCTGTCATCCGGTGCAAACCTCCCATGGGTTCTAGGTGCATCATTTCCGTCACCTGTGACAACCGAATAGCAGCAATCTGTAATTGCGCATCATAAATTTACTTAATGCACATGGCCGTATCTTTGTTTCTCTCGGTCTGTGTCCCTCTGTTTTGTTGCGTGTCTATGCCTGTGATTTTGCATGGATTACCCTGTACGTCTGCATGGATTAGCCTATGCGTATGCCTGTAACATTAATACCTATTCAGCGAGATCTGTACTGCGCATTTAATCGTAATCGTAATCGTAAGCTCGAGATTTCTACAACGCCCAACGATAGCTAAGTCGCGTGAACCAGTTTATTCACAAGCGCTCAGTCAAAACAAAGTCGATAGGCAGGAAGTGCTCGGTTCTAGGTCGAGATCCAAGAGTCAGGCAGGCAGTCAGACGGTTACGGTGGATGGTGTTTGGAACTGGATCTGCTGGATAGATAAGAGGACGAAGAGGAATCGGGATAGTATCTTTAAAACTAGACGACACATTTCCTCAAATTTTTAGCCGGATAGAACGAATTTCCATGCACTACTTCGATCTTAGGCATAGACTCCCTTAAAGGCGCTTCATCAATGTCTAGATACAAAGGCCTACATACTCACTGATGCGCACGTGACCCTTGTCAGCGGTGCGCACCTGCAGGAGTGTGCGCCAACGTAACGAAGAACCGCGGTTAATTATGAGATTGAAAATCGCAAACGTCACGCTGGACATAACTCAGCAAATACGACGCGTTAATTAATTAATTAATTGCAGTGGCCTGAGTGATGGTGGATCAACGTTGCCTTGGAGATGGAACGCAGTCATTGCACTTCACTATACCATTCTTCTGTATGTGTCTATGTATGTATGTATGTATGTATGTATGTATGTATGTATATACATATGTATGTTTGTATGTCGGTATGCATATGTGTGTGGCGGTATGTATGTACGTATGTATGCATGCATGTATGTATATATATAATATGTTTGCATGTATGCATGCATAAGTGTATGTATATATGTATATAATTATGTGTATGTATGTACTTATGTACGTATGCATGTATATATGTATGTATGTATGAATGGATGGATGGATGGATGTATGGATGGATGGGTGGATGAATGGATGGATGGATGGATGGATGTATGGATGGATGGATGGATGGATGAATGGATGGATGGATAGATGAATGGATGGATGGATGGATCGACGGATTAATTTTTTATTTTATCCTGATTCAGTAGACATTTTATGAGCTAACATTTCTTCATCAGCATTCGACGTCACTGCAAATTTGAGCCCAACCTATATCTTGACTAGTCTCTTTCAGCGCATACTTATCAACATCATGGCCCCATTCTGAAACATGCATCTGTTGGGGGGAGCAAGAGAGCAATGTGCTTGCATGTATGCTCATCACAGGGCCTGGGTTTCCGTGGACAAGTGGAAAACTGCATACAGTGTCGTGTATCTGTGTGTGTGTGCGTGTTTGTGTGTGTGTAGGTGTGTGTGTGTGGGAGAGAGAGATAAAGAGAAAGAGACAGAGATAGAGAGACAGACAGACAGAAAGACAGACAGACACAGGCAGACAGGCATGCAGACAAAGAAACAGAGAGACAGGGAGGGAGGTGGAGGGAGGGAGAAAGAGAGAACTAAAGAGCAAGAAAGACCGATAGAGAGAGACAGAGACAGAGAGAGAGGCAGAGAGAGGAGAGAGAGAGGAATGGAGAGGGAGAGAGAGGGATACGGGAGGGAGTGAGAGACAGAGAGCGAGAGAGAGCGCTAGAGGGAGAGAGAGAAAGAAAGAGACAGACAGACAGAGAGGGATCGAGAGGGAGAGAGAGAGGGATATTTGAGGGAGTGAGAGAGAGAAAAGGGAGGGAGGGAGAGAAGGAGGGGGAGTGAGTGCGAGAGAGAGAGGGAGAGACAGAGATAGACACAGTGCCCGATTTCCCTTATCAATAACAGCAAATAGGAAACAACTGTTCAGGGCAGAAGCGGCGATGGTGATGCTTTTGACCCGGAGTGACCTTTGCGCATGCGCCTCAATCCTTCTGATTACTATTCTGGGCCTTGAGTTTGTCCTATAACAAAATTAATCATGTTTTTCTGCCGTGGCCGTCTGAGAAATATCACAAATTAAAATTTATGGGAGTCGTTATCCTCCGAGACTTTGCTTTTAGATCATGCATCCGGCCGCATCATACGTCATACTTCCGGTGACGTCATGAAGAAATATCCGGTGACGTCGTAGATCACAATTCCGGTTAAGTGAAAAGTTGCAAACAGAGATCGTGGATATTAATATGTATGAATATTAACAAGGTAATCGTGGATATTAATATGCATGAATATTAACAAGGTAATCGTGGATATTAATATGCATGAATATTAACAAGGCAATCGTGGATATTAATATGAATGAATATTAAAAAGGTAATCCTGGATATTAATATGCATGAATACCAATATTCAAGGTAATTAATAGTTTTTATATTTATGGTGAAACAATGAGGTTTTGCAGTTGTGAACTCGAAATCTCTAAAACGCTGCTTAGAAGCTAAACGCTTAGCGCAAGGTTATTCACCAACGCTGCGTCAAGTCGGTGGGGTTGTCTAGAGATACAGCACAAGAACAAGATCCGGTCTCCGGTATCGTATCGTAATCTCGAGATTTCTACAGCGCCCAACGAAAGCTAATTCGCGGGAACCAGCTTATTTACAGCCGCTCAGTCAAAACAAAATCAACAGGCAAAAGGGTTCGGTTCCAGGTCAAGATCCAAATGTCAGACGGAGAGACAGCGTGGCAGCTATTGGGGGGGTGTTTGAGGTTGGAGAGGAGAGAGAGATAAGAGGAAGAAGGGGTGGTAGACCAGATACAGGTGGAGGCATCAGATGAGCTGTGACGACGGACTGTGTTTGGAGACAATTTGGTGGAGTTAGCCTAGGACTATAGACGATGTATGTAGAAGAGCGATGGGTACTGAAAATTGTTACTAAGCATCGTAATCGTAATCGTAAACTCGAGCTTCAGAGCGATCGAATCGCATTCAAAGAAGCAAAAATTTTGACGAGAGTTCATTAAGACGCCTGGTTCTTTCTTCTCCCCTAATTAGCTACATTGGTTAAAGCTTACGTCAAATGCGCCTTTGTGCGTGAGGATCCCGGTTCGCTTACCGATCGTGGCTGTACTTTAGAGACTTAAATCTTGGGCTAGCATGGGGACCTTAAATGGTGTGGTGACCATTCAAACGGGCAACGGTGGTGAAAGATTTCACCCGATTAATTGATTGAAAAATGAGCAGGGTGGAGGCCATAAGGTCGCTATAGAAAAACGTGTTCATTTACCGCCGCTGAGGTTTTTTGAAGACTTGAGATTCAAAGTTCAGTAAGATTTGCTTTATTATAAATGAATCAGAGACTCTCGTTCTAGTTAGAGCAATGAGATCAGGTGGCCGACAGCAAGAGATAAGGCTTAGAATGACGGTTTTTCTGTTGGGATCAGAAGCGACCGGAAGTTGAGGGAGTATACAACAAAAATTGCTTCGTAGTCGGCGGAGCGGATAGAAAAGATTGATTCCTGAATGCGTCGATTGGCCTTGGGGGTCGGGCTGGAAGAGTAAAATGAATTTGCGCGAAATGACATCATGAATATTGATATTCATGAGGTTACTTATATAGGGTCACGGGAATCAGGTAAGTTTTGAGCTAGGGGTGAGAAGGGGTGAGGCGAATTACAGGAATTTTACTGATTGAACGATTACATTTAATGATTGAACATTTTAGGATCAAGTAATGGCGTATATATATATATATATATATATATATATATATATATATATATATATATATATATATATATATATATATATATATATATATATATATATATATATATATATATATATATATATATATTACATTTAATGATTGAACATTTTAGGATCAAGTAATGGCGTCTATATATATATATATATATATTGGCACATTATATATAAATACTTGAAGAATACTTGCAGTTTACACTCGCTGTTACTTAAGCTTATAGATTACGGCTTTCAATTGACCAATATGCTTTAGGTAATTTTCCAGTAGCTGTATTTGGATATAGTGTAACTTATACAAGCACTTAAACATCCGGTTGGCTGTATATTTCCGTGGATAATGGATTAGACTGTGCATAAAAATATATGATAAACTAAGGCAACTATATGAGGATAATGGTTAGTCGTGTGCTTTGCATGTTTCGGAGATATATTGGTGATGTAATGGTGATCGCATTAACGCCACGTCAATTAATCTGTGTTGCTGGTTCTCCTTATCAACAGCAAATATACAGCTGTAGTATTTAGCCCAAATCCAGTAAAGAGATAAAATACGCCTTTTCCTATACACACGATTACTATTTGCGCATGTTCGCATACGGACGACAGGACGGATGCTTGCTCCATATGTTGCTAATTATTTGCATTGCAATGATAAATGTCTGTCGCAATGTGCTGTGGCGTTGCCGCCATCCCTGCTGCTGCTGCTGCTGCTGCTGCTGCTGCTGCTGCTGCTGCTGATACAGAGAATCGCAGCGTAGATTGCTTCAGAACCGCATCGGTAGTTCTGTCGGCAATTGGTGTGTTTATTGTTGCTAGCATCCCCGCGTCTCGCCGTTCCGAGAAAGACTATTTCGGCTTCAAACACAGAGTTCGTGACGGAGGTTTGCCTTTAATTTCGACCGAGAAAAAGGTAATGTTGTCGTCTGTCTTGCTTTTCTTGTTCTTGTTCTCGTTCCTACAGGGTCTTGTTTTGTCTTCTTGCCTATGTTTTTTTGTCCAAAATCAAGTCGTTCGTGTAAGCTTTTTTTCTCTTCTTGCGGTAAAGGTAAAAGTAACACATGAATGATCACTTGGTTGGGCTGACCTGACGCTGGGCTTCCAGTTGTGAGTTAACTAGTTAGTAGTTAGTCAGCTATCTAGGCATTTGATATAGCGCCTTCAGGTACCTCACAAAAGTGCTGCCGACGATGACCTAGATGATGTTAAATGCCATTAAGAGCAGAAAGTACGTCAGCAAGCGAAGCAATGCACTGTTTACTAGAACAGTCACCGGTGGCGTGCACACGCAAACACGTAGAGCCCAACGAACGGATTTATATCCAGAGTTCACAGACAACACGATGTTCAGAGTTCCTGGACCAAGTTGCGTCGATGGTGTAGAGCGATAACAGGTGGTAGATCCGCCGCCCATGAAAGCACCACCGCCCAGCAGGTGGCAGATGTCGCCACGTACTGATATCCATCGATATCAGGACCTGTGGCGTAGAACAGTCTTCCTGAGTATACGTCAAGTCGTCCCCTTCACTGGATACATTTAAATCACGGCTGAAAACATTCCTATTCAGCTTATACTTCGACAGCTGAATGCACTGGTGAATGTACAGCGCCCTTTTCTCGACCTCGGTTGTGTTACGGCGCTATATAAATTGTCTTATTATTATTATTGTTGTTATTATTATTATTATTATTATTATTATTATTATTATTATTATTATTATTATTATTATTATTATTATAATTATCATCATCATCATATATGTTCATAGTAGAGTTCCGGAGAAGCAGATGGCGTTCCCACGCTGGACAGCTACTGAGAGTCTTTGAAGCAGGTAGTTGGTCTCCAGTGGATCGTGGGTTGCCATTGTCATCCTTCGTCCTAACTCCCACACAAAATCCAATCCTTCCGTACTCCATGCGCCGCTGGTCTCCAGTGCGACCGCCACAAAAGAGTGGGTTTGGGCTATAGTGGCGTATTTTAGCCTTTTGGCTGAGACTGCCCGGTTTGCAGCTTCACTTGGTCCGGTTGAAGTAAAACCTAGATGTGACGCTGCAAATGTGTCAGAAACTGTCACATCCCATGTAAGACATCTTCCGCGAGACCACGGGATAAGAGTCACGCCATCCGGTCGTTTGCCATCTTCCCTGGTGAGTCCCAACGGTTCTTTCTGAGCAGGGATGTTCGCTCTGGTAAGCGCTCTCCATATAATGTCGTTGAGCATGTTATGGCGTTGTTGTCTGCCAGCACTCTTTCTGCAGACCAGACCGTGAAGTCCTCTGGCGTCGACTCTTTCGCCACAGTGACACAGATGTGGCTCGCACAGTGTGGTTCCCAGTCGCATTCCAACCGCGGTCCGTATCACCTCATCCGAAAGACGAAGTCCCAATGCGGTTACTGGAGGAGCCAGCATCCAATCTCCAGAGTGTGGTGCTTGAGAGGCCAAGAGACGAGCGCGGTCTAGTGGGTTGTTCGCAGACTCATGTAAGCTCGCCGACGCCTTGCTTGTCCAGCGACTGTCCCATTCCCTTTGTCGATGAGCTGCTGATCCAGTTGGTGGTTCTGCACCCGTGAAGACCATCCATGCATTCAGTGCGGTATTCACTAGCTCGTCTGAGGTATCGGCTGATTCTGGTGGCAGTATGTGTGTTTGGAGTTCGCTTGTGCTTGCAGCAGAGGCCAAGAAGGCAGAAAGTGCCAGCGTAGAAGCACAGCGAATCCCAAGACCGCCATCCCTAACCGGAAGGGACGCCTGGAGCCATTTCTCATCCGACAGCTCAACATTTAAGATAGTCGATAATCCATCTCTTAAAAGAGAGTCAAATCTGGTTAGACTGGGGCATTCGGTGCAAACGGCTGTGCGCATTGTGTAGAGCAGCTTCGGAACGCTCAAACCGTTTCGCAACAGCACTAGGGCATCTTGTGCGTGAAGCATTGAGAGCCTCCCAACTGCTCGTTCCAGATCATTTGCCTTCTCATTCACCACCTTTTCAACGGCTGGCCCCGGCATCAGTGGTGTGCCCAATAGTGTTGCCTCTCTTAATGGTGTATGGTTGAAGCCGGAGAACGCGAGACTGTCGACTTGATTTTCGTCATTCTGGGAAACAATCTCGCATTTGGCGCGGTTAAGTCGAAGTCCGAGCTTAGCGGATTCCTGCGCGATCAGCTGAACATCCAGGGCCACCACATCCACACTGCCTCCCAGTGTTAAGTCATCGAGGAACGCTATTTTCAACTCGGACTTCAGCTGCTGCAGGATTGGCTGTATTGTGATGCAGAATTCCATGGGGCCCATCGGGTCACCTTGCTGAGTACCCTCTTCTGCTCGAAGAATATTTGATCCATGTTTTAAGAGCGGACTACAAGAATATGCGGCGTGAGTGAAGCGGTAAAGCTCAGGAATATCTCTTGCAACCGCTTCTAATAGAGAGTCTCTGCGAAGGGTGTTGAAGGCATTGGCGAAATCCAGTTTGACTAGAACGGCATCAGTCGACATCGAAGTGGCCCAGCGGCGGGTTGCATGTACTGCTGCTTCGGCGCCTCCTGGTACGCCAACGCCCAGCTGGATCGGGGCGAGCAGTGGAGATAATTTGGTCACAGCGTGTGCGTTCGCACATTTGGCTGCTAGGCGTCGCCACGTGTATCCGACCGCAATTGGCCTGATTCCTCCGTCTTTTTTCTTCAAAGCCATCAGATTCGCCCCATATATAACTTCGTTGACCTCGGTCGGTAGGCTCCCTTCTAACATCAGATTTACCAGGTCATTGAGGTGGTGGATGAGGTTTAAATCGACACCCGCCGAAGTCAAATCTTTGAGGTGTTGTGGGGTTATGCCGTCTGGACCAGCTGCTGAACCTGCAGGAAACGAAGAAATAGCTTCGACAATGGCTCGTTCAGATGTATTCAGTGCAGCAAAGCGATCAGAGTGCTTTGGATCACAGAACGGTCTCCTGTCTGACGAGGCTGGCGGGTGCTTCATCCTTAGTCCAGCTAATGTCTCTGGGGTATCCGGTGCTGGTGTGTCATCGCTACAAATGAGGCGAATAGCAGCCTTGTAATTGCCATCCTCCAATTTGCTGGCAACTGCCGATGCCAAGTGTTTTGTCGTGTCACGTTTTGTCAGGCCTGTACCTCGGGACGCTGTTGGTTTGTGTTCGACTTCATCTGTACAGCCTGCAGGCCCTTTTGAACGCCAGTTCGTTATTCTAGAGAGAATTGCCCGCGTTAGGTTGCGTTTGACTCCTCCTCTTTTTTGGTTTGACCAGAATACATCCTCCAAAGGCTAAGAGGTTCGACCATTTCCCAGTGTCATCTGGTTCGCTAACGACAGCCTCTATAAGTTCACCCAAAAGGGCGGCGCATGATGTTCTTGCCGTTCGAGGTATTCGCTTAACCAGCGCACCTCTTATAACGGGGTGTAAGAGTTTTATCTCTGGATGTCTAAGACGGCACTGTCTGTCCGAATCTGGCTGCATTTGAACGGAATCTTGATTAGCAGGGCTGGCTGCAGAGGAAAGTGGCACAACCGCATTGGGCGATAGTATCTCTGCTGGAGGCTGGTCAGAACCGGGGCAGGGAGCGGGCCTCGGACCGTGACGGTGGATGGTGCCATCTGATGCATGTGTTTTGAATGTAGCCCAGCATATGCTACAAGTCCCCTTTCCCTTGGCAGGCCTCCTATGCATGTTTTCTTCTAGCAATCGAAAGTTCAAATTACGATAAACTGTTATTCATATGATCGGCCTTTGAAAGAACAATGTGTTGCCATGACGATTATGACGTCTTAGGCCATTTTAATGTAGATTCCGGCTTGCTGCCGACAATTTTGAAAGGCGCGATGATCGCCAAAGATGGAAAAATTTATCAAACCCTGATGTGTTGTGTCCTGAGCGAGATACCGTCGACGGATAAAATCCTTAGAGTCAGGAGGCGTTGACAGAGTAACTGATGTAGAAATCCTACCCTAACGCTGATTAAAAATCGATGTATTTACTTAATTCTCTCTCACTTTAAAATATCCGTCTTACACGGTCAGCTGATGACGTCATGACGTTATTATTATTATTATTATTATTATTATTATTATTATTATTATTATTATTAATAATACTACTACTACTACTACTACTACAACTACTACCACTACTACTACTACTACTACTACTACTACTACTGCTACTACTACTATCATTATCATTATCAATCATTATCATTATTATTATTATTATTATTATTATTATTATTATTATTATTATTATTATCATCATCATCATATATGTTCATAGTAGAGTTCCGGAGAAGCAGATGGCGTTCCCACGCTGGACAGCTACTGAGAGTCTTTGAAGCAGGTAGTTGGTCTCCAGTGGATCGTGGGTTGCCATTGTCATCCTTCGTCCTAACTCCCACACAAAATCCAATCCTTCCGTACTCCATGCGCCGCTGGTCTCCAGTGCGACCGCCACAAAAGAGTGGGTTTGGGCTATAGTGGCGTATTTTAGCCTTTTGGCTGAGACTGCCCGGTTTGCAGCTTCACTTGGTCCGGTTGAAGTAAAACCTAGATGTGACGCTGCAAATGTGTCAGAAACTGTCACATCCCATGTAAGACATCTTCCGCGAGACCACGGGATAAGAGTCACGCCATCCGGTCGTTTGCCATCTTCCCTGGTGAGTCCCAACGGTTCTTTCTGAGCAGGGATGTTCGCTCTGGTAAGCGCTCTCCATATAATGTCGTTGAGCATTATTATTATTATTATTATTATTATTATTATTATTATTATTATTATTATTATTATTATTATTATTATCATCATCATCATCATTATCATCATCATCATCATGATTATCATTATCATTATATTATTATTATTATAATGATAAATATTTTTATTATAGTATTATTAAAGTATTATTATAGTATTATTATAATAATGTATAACGTAGGTTGCGGTATATGATGGAGCTGAATACATGTTGCGCGCAGTGTTCATTAAGGCATTACCATTGGTGAATAAACATCTAACGTAACTACACCTGGTAGAATCGTTAACATTTATTAGCAGTCCGGCGTGATCGTAGTGAACGGATGTTTTCCTAATCGTTTTTCTCGTTATGGCCCGGACCCAACTAATACTTCGTCCATAACTTCAAATTTTGGATCCGCCTCCGTAATCTATCTCAAAATATTTCGTTTTTGCTTGGGTGAATCGGTCGTCTTTTTGCGGATGAAATTCAAAACCCGACGTCTGCCTTTGTGTTCGCTTCGGAGCCGTTTGTCTCCGTTTGATGTACCGATTGCGTCGTTTATCATCATTAGTCAAGATCCAATACACACGAACAGAGTCGTATAGCGGTCTTTCACATCGGTTTTTAGACTCGAACGAAAACGTAGCGCATAGAGTTTTTAAAAGACGATAAAAGTTAGCAGATATCTCCATCAGAAGTATATGTATTGATGTCTGAAACTGCATATCCCCACTTTTTCTGCTCAGTCGATGTCTTGGGACGACCTATAGTATCGCGCTGTGCCGCACGGTGTGGTCTGCCGGGAACGCGTTTCGTCAATGATCATACAGTTGCGTGTTCGACTCTGTGTAACGACCATGAGCAAGTTGTTTGCGCCCACCGTGTCTCTGTCACCAAGCCGTGTAATCTGGTACCGGCGTAAGCTGGGGAGTAAACGGTAAGACCTGCGATGCACTGGCCCCGTGTCCAGGACCTTGGGATTCGTCCACTGCCGGCTCAAGGGCCTAAAGAACAGGAAATGAGCACCTCACCTACGTCTCACTTGTGGGATCATGTGGGATACTTTACTTTTCTATAGTATACAGATTGTCAAGATGTATTGATTGGCCAATAGATTAACAATGTCCTCGTTCGTTCGTTCGTTCATTCGTTCGCTCTTTAGCTCGTTTACGAGTTCCATTTGCTCATTTATTCACTCACTCACTCACCCGCCCATCTTCGCAGCCACCCAGTATTGAGAAGAGGTTTTGAAATGTCATTTTACAGTTGCTTATACTACAACAAGGCAGTGCAGCTCATGTCTGGTAACGCCTTCAGAGATATAGAATTGTAGATAGCTTATCAAACATTCCGCTAAATTTTATTCATAAAAATTGGTGCAGCTGGCCAAAACGAATAAAGATCTTTGCGTTTAGGAAGTCAAAGTCACGGAAAGGTTGATGGTTGAGAACTGTGGCATTTTAAAGTTTTCATTTGTGAGTTATTATAATTATTTATTTGCATTTTGTTACGCGAGCAAGGTCAGTAAATCTGAATCTTAGGCGCGAAGCAATTGTGAGTGAAGCTCAAGGTCCCTAATACACGGTAACCGTCTCAGAGGAGGAGGATCGAACCTGTACTCTCCGCGTTACAAGCCGAGCGCTCTATCCTTGGATAGAGCGCCCGGCTTTTAACGCGGAGAGTATGGGTTCGAGCCTCCCTCGAGACAGTTACTGTGTAGGGACTTTGAGCAAGTCCTTAACAATTGCTCGGCACCATCGATTAATGCTAAGTCATTAGATAGTGGCGCCTAATAAAGGCAATACTACTAATAATAATGTGTCCCACAAAACAGTAAACAACCCATTGGGAATTAGTCGGGTGTTTTGCCCAGACCCGGAATAGAGATCTTCACGTTTAGGATGTCAAGTTACGGGGGAGCTTAACAGTTAAAAACTGTGACATTTTAAAGTTTCGATTTGTCATCTGTCCACTAATATATGTCTTTCATATTTTACAGACGTATCGGAAATTAATGACGGAGTTGAAAGTAGCCGATTAGAGAAAGAGAATGCTTTCACGATAAAATCTGCTTAAGTCCTTTGTCAGCAGGTGCAGTCGGTAGTAATCCAACCTGCCGGAGACGGAGTCCGACATCAAATCTTAATTATGACGGACAAGATCTCGATTTCAGATGCTTCCAGTCCACCAGTTGCTTCCAGTCAAGTCGTTTGGATGGAGGACGACGCTATCGGCAACTACTATGATTTCTACCGCGATAACGTCACCCTTGCGAGCGACGAGCTACGCAATCGGAACCGGATTCACGGTCACCCTTACCCGAGTATGTATTCCTGGAGTCATATTATCGCGGCTGCCGTGGTCGTAGCCGCTATCATGTTGGTAATCGTGGCCGGAAACATGCTCGTCATAGTCGCCATTGCCGTCGATCGCAGTCTCAGAGGGCTCCAGAACTGGTTTATTGCCTCTCTGGCCGTCAGTGACCTCTTCGTTGGATCGTTCATCATGCCGCTATCGCTGGCCAACGAACTGATGGGTTACTGGGCCTTCGGAGACGTCCTCTGTCAACTGTGGCTTTCGACCGACGTCCTACTGTGCACCGCCTCCATTTTGAATCTCGTTCTCATCAGCCTCGATCGCTATTGGTCGATAACTAGGGCGGTCGCCTACGTCAGAGCCCGCACGAAACGTCGCACCGCGGCCTTGATAGCCACCGTTTGGCTCGTTTCCATGGTGATATGTTTGCCGCCTTTGTTCGGCTGGAAGAGACCTCAGCCCACCAAACACGGCTACCCGCAGTGCGTCTTGAGCGAGGAACCAGGCTACGTGCTGTATTCGACAGTGGGATCTTTCTATTTGCCTCTAGTGATCATGATTCTGGTCTGTTTCAAGATCTACTTGGCTGCCAGGCGTCATGCGCGGAAGAATCTCAAGAAGTACGAGGGGGCTTTGAACTGGAAAGGGGCAACGAGTAGGGGAAGCGGATCAAAAGCGGCTGAGAGAGATAACAAAACAGTAGAACATCACCAAGACGCCAAGGCGAGTCCTGGTAAGGAGACCACTTCAGATTTGGATTTATTCGATTATTACCCTTATCAGGATTCTCCAAGGGCGGTTTCTCATGCTGAAGAAGAGGAGGAAGATTATGGTGTTGAGAACGAGTTCAGTACTATGAGTGCAATACCCGGACCGGAAATTGAGGTAACGGTTGGTTCAGGCTACAACTCACAGAGAAACTTATTTTTCGTAAATGACGTGGATGCTGCTTCTTCAGACTACACGCCGTCTCGAAACATCTTCAAGCAACACCACGGGCGTAGTAGGACCACAAGTCTGCCGGAGGGTAAACTAGTATCGAGTCGAAGCAAATCCTTTGAGACTAATACACCGACAGAACACGTCTCCAGTCTCTCCGAAGAGGGGATTCTCTCCGAGTCATCGACATCCAAAGCCACAAGTTCCCATCGTCCACGGCGTCTCTTTTCCCATCCCACGGACGACTTGCACAAGGCAGAGTTTCGCGAAAGACACCAGCGCTCCGACAGCAAGTTTACCGGCCTGACTAGTAGTAGTGTAACGACGCAAACAGTTGAGAACAAACAGGGAAGATCCAGACAACGATCTCTAGCGGCTGTCTTCTACTTCAACCTCAATCTGCGCCCGAGGATCAACCTACCCACTCGACGTGACCGACACACGGAGGACCCGACGAACAACATCCTTGCCCAGGAGAAATTCCGACGCAGGATAGCACGTGCCAAGGAGCGCCGAGCGACCGTCGTGCTGGGTATCGTCATGGCTTCCTTCGTCGGGTGTTGGCTGCCCTTCTTCTTCATGTATCCCATGACGATGTTGGCAGGTTTTCGTGTACCGGACGGCGTCTTTGCTGTCATCTTCTGGCTGGGGTACGTCAACTCGGCTCTCAACCCGATCATCTACACCATCTTCAATTCCGACTTCAGACTGGCTTTTAGGAGATTGCTTTTCGTACGCCATAGACAAAATATCTAAAGTTTCAGCTGTACGTTAGCGTCTGCTACTTCTACGCTGCAATTTCTACCACTTATACCCACACCTTAATACAGTATGCGCAGTTTTGGAGTAGCTTTTACCGAGATACCGAGTTTCACGTCAAGCTGGACTTTTCGGTGCAACATTCTATATAAAGTCAGCTATCTGTGAAAAATATCGCAGTCACCATACAGATGCTGTCTTGGAGGTGTTTGTATGGCGTTGAAGATGTACAGTATGTATGCGCGTAGGCGTGTGATTGCCGGCCGTTTTGTCTCGTGGATTATTAATCCCCAGTTCTGTTGCGAGGGGCCGGAAGCTCCTCTGATGAGGCTACCTTGAAGCGGCGCTTTACAAATTTACGATTACGACTGGAGTTACTTTCGTTAGCTTGTATCTTTGGTCGGACCAGTTATTCAACTGAAAGATTTCTGTTTGGGTCTCTCAGTGCCAACTGGGTAAAGCTTGAGGGAGCTTTTCGCCCTGTTTCCGATCTGACTTGATATGTCGCAGATATTTTTGTTCAACGACCCGAGGCTGCTTCCTTTGCAGGGACCTCGACAACGTCGTGCCTTCTCGATGGTTGGGCCGTCTGCCTGGAACGACTTTTTTCGTCTGGATCTTTGTGTTCTTCTGGCTGGGTTAATCTTAGAGACCGGTGCCTAATCATGACAATCTTAATTATGCACCGAATGAAACTGTTCTCCTAGTCGGGGCTAGGAGCGCTTCTGAATAGATGTTTTGAAGGAATTTTCTTCGTTAGATTGCCCTGGTTTCGTAGAAGTTGCACGGGCAAGATTTATGGATTGTCGTTGGCTGTTGTGATCGCAAAACTCAGTCAGTAAACGTTAGAGTTCGCAGATGCTTTCGTGATTGAGAACGATCAGGCGATGGTTTAATCTGAAAGCAGAAAGTTAGCAAAAGTCAGGGTTATGTTTGGAAGCGGGGTCTAAACACTTATGATATGTATGGGAACAATTTACCTTCAGAGGGGTGTTCTAAACTGGCGGGAGAGCTTCCTCTACGCTAAAAACTGCGAAGATTGATACAGAAACGAACTTCGGGAAAACCTCCACCAGTTCTGTTATCTCCCTTTCTCAGACTCAGCACTCCTTCTCTCGCCCTCTCTCCCGCCGCATTTCACTCAATACTGAAAACACGACTTTCAAGCTATTTTATTTTTATTTTTACCCGAGGTACTTATGATTCCTTAGGATTTCAGAAATTAGGGACTGCGTTGTTCTGGGATGGCTAATATTCGGTGATGTTGTGCTCAGTATTATTATTATTATTATTATTATTATTATTATTATTATTATTATTATTATTGTTATTATTATTTTGCATATATTACGTGCGCAAAGTAAGTAAATCTGAATATGAAGAGCGAAGCAATTGTGAGTGAAGGACTTGCTCAAGGTCCCTACACAGTAACCGTCTCAGAGGAGGAGGCTCAAACCCGTACTCTCTGCGCCCTTTCCAATCTGTTATCGTGCCTCTACTATATCATTACACCATCCCACGACCACCACTTGCGGATAAACTCCGAACCTAGACACAGCTGGTGTGACCTTTGACATTTATATTCAGCCATGGGCATAATTATCCAAGCCATGTAGGCCTACCCGAGTGTGATGTTTGCCTAATCGTCGCTCGAGAGATGTCTCTCAGGTATTTGACAGTGTCCAACTATAGCGTGAAGGTGTTGAACTTCGAATACCTTCGGGAGTCATGTTGAAAAGGTGTGACTGTTTGGCCGCTCTTCCTTCTGCGCCCCTCTACTGTTTGGCCGCTCTTCCTTCTGCGCCCCTCTACTGTTTGGCCGCTCTTCATTCTGCGCCTCTCTACTGTTTGGCCGCTCTTCCTTCTGCGCCCCTCCACTGTTTGGCCGCTCTTCATTCTGCGCCCTTCTACTGTTTGGCCGCTCTTCCTTCTGCGCCCCTCTGTTTGCAATAGGATTTAAACAGCGCCTCACGCGACGGTTCTGCGTTTACTTGAGGCACTTCTGTCCCATACAAGCAGGAAAAGAGCAATTTGGGAAGCCATTATTTGTGAGAGCTATTTGCCCATACGTCCTAAGAGCAAACATGAATCATAAATAAAATTGTATAGAGGAGCTGTATAGGTTTAAAATGGTGGTTTCTGCACAAAATTAGACTACTGTAGCACCAAAAATTATGGCAGCAAACAAAACTCAGAAACAACAACACAAATAAAAGGAATTTATTTTAAAACAAAGAACATATGATACCTGCAATGCAGCTGCGCGTATGAATCGTAATTGTAGACTCCAAATTTTTAAAGAGCTACTTAAAAGCTAAGCGCAGGGCACCAGCTTATTCACGAGCGCTGCGTCAAGCCAATGGGGTTGTCCAAAGATGCCGTGTCGAGAACCAAGTCAGGTTGCCAGAAGACCAGAGAGGGAGAGACAGAGAGAGAGAGACAGAGAGAGAGAGAGAGAGAGAGGGATGGAGGGAGGGAGGGAGACAGAGAGACAGAGAGACAGAGATACAGAGATACAGAGAGAGAGACAGAGAGAGACAGAGAGAGACAGAGACAGAGACAGTGACTGTCACTGTCTCTGTCTCTCTCTGAGAGACAGAGACAGAGACAGAGAGACAGAGAGACAGAGAGACAGAGAGACAGAGAGACAGAGAGACAGAGAGACAGAGAGACAGAGAAGGGGAAAGGAGCTGTGAGGGTGGGTTGTGTTTAAGCTGACAGAAATGGGAAGGCAGTGTATTTGATGGATCAGGGCGGGATTTCTTGAAAAGGTAAGACTTGTGAAATATGAAATGCATATTGCGAAGATAAAATAAAAAGGTTCA
>OZ029926.1:25289139-25506487 GCA_964023275.1 Norana najaformis
TATGTATATATGTATATAATTATGTGTATGTATGTACTTATGTACGTATGCATGTATATATGTATGTATGTATGAATGGATGGATGGATGGATGTATGGATGGATGGGTGGATGAATGGATGGATGGATGGATGGATGTATGGATGGATGGATGGATGGATGAATGGATGGATGGATAGATGAATGGATGGATGGATGGATCGACGGATTAATTTTTTATTTTATCCTGATTCAGTAGACATTTTATGAGCTAACATTTCTTCATCAGCATTCGACGTCACTGCAAATTTGAGCCCAACCTATATCTTGACTAGTCTCTTTCAGCGCATACTTATCAACATCATGGCCCCATTCTGAAACATGCATCTGTTGGGGGGAGCAAGAGAGCAATGTGCTTGCATGTATGCTCATCACAGGGCCTGGGTTTCCGTGGACAAGTGGAAAACTGCATACAGTGTCGTGTATCTGTGTGTGTGTGCGTGTTTGTGTGTGTGTAGGTGTGTGTGTGTGGGAGAGAGAGATAAAGAGAAAGAGACAGAGATAGAGAGACAGACAGACAGAAAGACAGACAGACACAGGCAGACAGGCATGCAGACAAAGAAACAGAGAGACAGGGAGGGAGGTGGAGGGAGGGAGAAAGAGAGAACTAAAGAGCAAGAAAGACCGATAGAGAGAGACAGAGACAGAGAGAGAGGCAGAGAGAGGAGAGAGAGAGGAATGGAGAGGGAGAGAGAGGGATACGGGAGGGAGTGAGAGACAGAGAGCGAGAGAGAGCGCTAGAGGGAGAGAGAGAAAGAAAGAGACAGACAGACAGAGAGGGATCGAGAGGGAGAGAGAGAGGGATATTTGAGGGAGTGAGAGAGAGAAAAGGGAGGGAGGGAGAGAAGGAGGGGGAGTGAGTGCGAGAGAGAGAGGGAGAGACAGAGATAGACACAGTGCCCGATTTCCCTTATCAATAACAGCAAATAGGAAACAACTGTTCAGGGCAGAAGCGGCGATGGTGATGCTTTTGACCCGGAGTGACCTTTGCGCATGCGCCTCAATCCTTCTGATTACTATTCTGGGCCTTGAGTTTGTCCTATAACAAAATTAATCATGTTTTTCTGCCGTGGCCGTCTGAGAAATATCACAAATTAAAATTTATGGGAGTCGTTATCCTCCGAGACTTTGCTTTTAGATCATGCATCCGGCCGCATCATACGTCATACTTCCGGTGACGTCATGAAGAAATATCCGGTGACGTCGTAGATCACAATTCCGGTTAAGTGAAAAGTTGCAAACAGAGATCGTGGATATTAATATGTATGAATATTAACAAGGTAATCGTGGATATTAATATGCATGAATATTAACAAGGTAATCGTGGATATTAATATGCATGAATATTAACAAGGCAATCGTGGATATTAATATGAATGAATATTAAAAAGGTAATCCTGGATATTAATATGCATGAATACCAATATTCAAGGTAATTAATAGTTTTTATATTTATGGTGAAACAATGAGGTTTTGCAGTTGTGAACTCGAAATCTCTAAAACGCTGCTTAGAAGCTAAACGCTTAGCGCAAGGTTATTCACCAACGCTGCGTCAAGTCGGTGGGGTTGTCTAGAGATACAGCACAAGAACAAGATCCGGTCTCCGGTATCGTATCGTAATCTCGAGATTTCTACAGCGCCCAACGAAAGCTAATTCGCGGGAACCAGCTTATTTACAGCCGCTCAGTCAAAACAAAATCAACAGGCAAAAGGGTTCGGTTCCAGGTCAAGATCCAAATGTCAGACGGAGAGACAGCGTGGCAGCTATTGGGGGGGTGTTTGAGGTTGGAGAGGAGAGAGAGATAAGAGGAAGAAGGGGGTGGTAGACCAGATACAGGTGGAGGCATCAGATGAGCTGTGACGACGGACTGTGTTTGGAGACAATTTGGTGGAGTTAGCCTAGGACTATAGACGATGTATGTAGAAGAGCGATGGGTACTGAAAATTGTTACTAAGCATCGTAATCGTAATCGTAAACTCGAGCTTCAGAGCGATCGAATCGCATTCAAAGAAGCAAAAATTTTGACGAGAGTTCATTAAGACGCCTGGTTCTTTCTTCTCCCCTAATTAGCTACATTGGTTAAAGCTTACGTCAAATGCGCCTTTGTGCGTGAGGATCCCGGTTCGCTTACCGATCGTGGCTGTACTTTAGAGACTTAAATCTTGGGCTAGCATGGGGACCTTAAATGGTGTGGTGACCATTCAAACGGGCAACGGTGGTGAAAGATTTCACCCGATTAATTGATTGAAAAATGAGCAGGGTGGAGGCCATAAGGTCGCTATAGAAAAACGTGTTCATTTACCGCCGCTGAGGTTTTTTGAAGACTTGAGATTCAAAGTTCAGTAAGATTTGCTTTATTATAAATGAATCAGAGACTCTCGTTCTAGTTAGAGCAATGAGATCAGGTGGCCGACAGCAAGAGATAAGGCTTAGAATGACGGTTTTTCTGTTGGGATCAGAAGCGACCGGAAGTTGAGGGAGTATACAACAAAAATTGCTTCGTAGTCGGCGGAGCGGATAGAAAAGATTGATTCCTGAATGCGTCGATTGGCCTTGGGGGTCGGGCTGGAAGAGTAAAATGAATTTGCGCGAAATGACATCATGAATATTGATATTCATGAGGTTACTTATATAGGGTCACGGGAATCAGGTAAGTTTTGAGCTAGGGGTGAGAAGGGGTGAGGCGAATTACAGGAATTTTACTGATTGAACGATTACATTTAATGATTGAACATTTTAGGATCAAGTAATGGCGTATATATATATATATATATATATATATATATATATATATATATATATATATATATATATTACATTTAATGATTGAACATTTTAGGATCAAGTAATGGCGTCTATATATATATATATATATATTGGCACATTATATATAAATACTTGAAGAATACTTGCAGTTTACACTCGCTGTTACTTAAGCTTATAGATTACGGCTTTCAATTGACCAATATGCTTTAGGTAATTTTCCAGTAGCTGTATTTGGATATAGTGTAACTTATACAAGCACTTAAACATCCGGTTGGCTGTATATTTCCGTGGATAATGGATTAGACTGTGCATAAAAATATATGATAAACTAAGGCAACTATATGAGGATAATGGTTAGTCGTGTGCTTTGCATGTTTCGGAGATATATTGGTGATGTAATGGTGATCGCATTAACGCCACGTCAATTAATCTGTGTTGCTGGTTCTCCTTATCAACAGCAAATATACAGCTGTAGTATTTAGCCCAAATCCAGTAAAGAGATAAAATACGCCTTTTCCTATACACACGATTACTATTTGCGCATGTTCGCATACGGACGACAGGACGGATGCTTGCTCCATATGTTGCTAATTATTTGCATTGCAATGATAAATGTCTGTCGCAATGTGCTGTGGCGTTGCCGCCATCCCTGCTGCTGCTGCTGCTGCTGCTGCTGCTGCTGCTGCTGCTGATACAGAGAATCGCAGCGTAGATTGCTTCAGAACCGCATCGGTAGTTCTGTCGGCAATTGGTGTGTTTATTGTTGCTAGCATCCCCGCGTCTCGCCGTTCCGAGAAAGACTATTTCGGCTTCAAGCACAGAGTTCGTGACGGAGGTTTGCCTTTAATTTCGACCGAGAAAAAGGTAATGTTGTCGTCTGTCTTGCTTTTCTTGTTCTTGTTCTCGTTCCTACAGGGTCTTGTTTTGTCTTCTTGCCTATGTTTTTTTGTCCAAAATCAAGTCGTTCGTGTAAGCTTTTTTCTCTTCTTGCGGTAAAGGTAAAAGTAACACATGAATGATCACTTGGTTGGGCTGACCTGACACTGGGCTTCCAGTTGTGAGTTAACTAGTTAGTAGTAAGTCAGCTATCTAGGCATTTGATATAGCGCCTTCAGGTACCTCACAAAAGTGCTGCCGACGATGACCTAGATGATGTTAAATGCCATTAAGAGCAGAAAGTACGTCAGCAAGCGAAGCAATGCACTGTTTACTAGAACAGTCACCGGTGGCGTGCACACGCAAACACGTAGAGCCCAACGAACGGATTTGTATCCAGAGTTCACAGACAACACGATGTTCAGAGTTCCTGGACCAAGTTGCGTCGATGGTGTAGAGCGATAACAGGTGGTAGATCCGCCGCCCATGAAAGCACCACCGCCCAGCAGGTGGCAGATGTCGCCACGTACTGATATCCCTCGAAGCGGCGGTTGCTGGACCTGTGGCGTAGAACAGTCTTCCTGAGTATACGTCAAGTCGTCCCCTTCACTGGATACATTCAACTTCCACAGCTGGTGAATGTACAGCGCCCTTTTTCGACTTCGGTTGTGTTACGGCGCTATATAAATTGTCTTATTATTATTATTGTTATTGTTATTATTATTATTATTAATATTACTACTACTACTGCTACTACTACTACTGCTACTACTACTACTACTACTACTACTACTACTACTACTACTACTATCATTACCATTATCAATCATTATTATTATTATTATTATTATTAATAATATTACTACTACTACTACTACTACTACTACTACTGCTACTACTACTACTATCATTATCATTATCAATCATTATTATTATTATTAAAATTATCATCATCATTATCATCATCATCATCATCATGATTATCATTATATTATTATTATTATTATAATGATAAATATTATTATTATAGTATTATTAAAGTATTATTATAGTATTATTATAGTAATGTATAACATAGTATGCGGTATATGATGGAGTTGAATACATGTTGCGCGCAGTGTTCATTAAGGCATTACCATTGGTGAATAAACATCTAACGTAACTACATCTGGTAGGATCGTTAACATTTATTAGCAGTCCGGGGCGATCGTAGTGAACGGATGTTTTCCTAATCGTTTTTCTCGTTATGGCCCGGACCGAACTAATACTTCGTCCATAACTTCAAATTTTGGATCCGCCTCCGTAATCTATCTCAAAATATTTCGTTTTTGCTTGAGTGAATCGGTCGTCTTTTTGCGGATGAAATTCAAAGCCCGACGTCTGCCTTTGTGTTCGCTTCGGAGCCGTTTGTCTCCGTTTGATGTACCGATTGCGTCGTTTATCATCATTAGTCAAGATCCAATACACACGAACAGAGTCGTATAGCGGTCTTTCACATCGGTTTTTAGACTCGAACGAAAACGTAGCGCATAGAGTTTTTAAAAGACGATAAAGGTTAGCAGATATCTCCATCAGAAGTATATGTATTGATGTCTGAAACTGCAGATCCCCACTTTTTTCTGCTCAGTCGATGTTTTGTGACGACCTATAGTACCGCGCTGTGCCCCACGGTGTGGTCTGCCGGGAACGCGTTTCGTCAATGATCATACGGTTGCGTGTTCGACTCCGTGTAACGACCATGGGCAAGTTGTTTGCGCCCACCGTGTCTCTGTCACCAAGCCGTGTAATCTGGTACCGGCGTAAGCTGGGGAGTAAACGGTAAGACCTGCGATGCACTGGCCCCGTGTCCAGGACCTTGGGATTCGTCCACTGCCGGCTGAAGGGCCTAAAGAACAGGAAATGAGCACCTCCCCTACGTCTCACTTGTGGGATATGGGACACACTTTACTTTTCTATAGTATACAGATTGTCAAGATGTATTGATTGGCCAATAGATTAACAATGTCCTCGTTCGTTCGCTCATTAGCTCGTTTACGAGTTCCATTTGCTCATTTATTCACTCTCTCACTCACCCATCTGTGCAGCCACCCAGTATTGAGAAGAGGTTTTGAAATGTCATTTTACAGTTGCCTATACTACAACAAGGCAATGCAACTCATGTCTGGTAGCGCCTTCAGAGATATAGAATTGTAGATAGCTTATCAAACATTCCGCTAAATTTTATTCATAAAAATTGGTGCAGCTGGCCAAAACGAATAAAGATCTTTGCGTTTAGGAAGTCAAAGTCACGGAAATGTTGATAGTTGAGAACTGTGACATTTTAAAGTTTTCATTTGTGAGTTATTATAATTATTAATTTGCATTTTATTACGCGAGCAAGGTCAGTAAATCTGAATCTTAGGCGCGAAGCAATTGTGAGTGAAGTTCAAGGTCCCTAATACACGGTGACCGTCTCAGAGGAGGAGGCTCGAACCTGTACTCTCCGCGTTACAAGCCGAGCGCTCTATCCTTGGATAGAGCGCCCGGCTTTTAACGCGGAGAGTATGGGTTCGAGCCTCCCTCGAGACAGTTACTGTGTAGGGACTTTGAGCAAGTCCTTAACAATTGCTCGGCACCATCGATTAATGCTAAGTCATTAGATAGTGGCGCCTAATAAAGGCAATACTACTAATAATAATGTGCCCCACAAAACAGTAAACAACCCATTGGGAATTAGTCGGGTGTTTTGTCCAGACCCGGAATAGAGATCTTCGCGTTTAGGATGTCAAGTTACGGGGGAGCTTAACAGTTAAAAACTGTGACATTTTAAAGTTTCGATTTGTCAATTGTCCACTAATATATGTCTTTCATATTTTACAGACGTATCGGAAATTAATGACGGAGTTGAAAGGAGCCGATTAGAGAAAGAGAATGCTTTCACGATAAAATCTGCTTAAGTCCTTTGTCAGCGGGTGCAGTCGGTAGTAATTCAACCTGCCGAAGACCAAGTCCGACATCAAATCTTAATTATGACGGACAAGATCTCGATTTCAGATGCTTCCAGTCCACCAGTTGCTTCCAGCCAAGTCGTCTGGGTGCAGGACGACGCTATCGGCAACTACTATGATTTCTACCGCGATAACGTCACCCTTGCGAGCGACGAGCTACGCAATCGGAACCGGATTCACGGTCACCCTTACCCGAGTATGTATTCCTGGAGTCATATTATCGCGGCTGCCGTGGTCGTAGCCGCTATCATGTTGGTAATCGTGGCCGGAAACATGCTCGTCATAGTCGCCATTGCCGTCGACCGCAGTCTTAGAGGACTTCAGAACTGGTTTATTGCCTCTCTGGCCGTCAGTGACCTTTTCGTGGGATCGTTCATCATGCCGCTATCGCTGGCCAACGAACTGATGGGTTACTGGGCCTTCGGAGACGTCCTCTGTCAGCTGTGGCTTTCGACCGACGTCCTGCTGTGCACCGCCTCCATTTTGAATCTCGTTCTCATCAGCCTCGATCGCTATTGGTCGATAACTAGGGCGGTCGCCTACGTCAGAGCCCGCACGAAACGTCGTACCGCGGCCTTGATAGCCACCGTTTGGCTCGTTTCCATGGTGATATGTGTGCCGCCTTTGTTCGGCTGGAAGAGACCTCAGCCCACCAAAGATGGCTACCCTCAGTGCGTCTTGAGCGAGGAACCAGGCTACGTGCTGTATTCGACAGTGGGATCTTTCTATTTGCCTCTAGTGATCATGATTCTGGTCTGTTTCAAGATCTACTTGGCTGCCAGGCGTCATGCGCGGAAGAACCTCAAGAAGTACGAGCGGGCTTTGAACGGGAAAGGGGCAACGAGTAGGGGAAGCGCATCAAAAGCGGCTGAGAGAGATAATAAAACAGTAGAACATCACCAAGACGCCAAGGCGAGTCCTGGTAAGGAGACCACTTCAGATTTGGACTTATTCGATTATTACCCTTATCAGGATTCTCCAAGGGCGGTTTCTCATGCTGAAGAAGAGGAGGAAGATTATGGTGTTGAGAACGAGTTCAGTACAATGAGTGCAATACCCGGACCGGAAATTGAGGTAACGGTTGGTTCAGGCTACAACTCACAGAGAAACTTATTTTTCGTAAATGACGTAGATGCTACTTCTTCAGACTACACGCCACCTCGAAACATCTTCAAGCAACACCACGGGCGTAGTAGGACCACGAGTCTGCCGGAGGGTAAACTAGTATCGAGTCGAAGCAAATCCTCTGAGACTACTACACCTACAGAAGACGTCTCCAGTCTCTCCGAAGAGGGGATTCTCTCCGAGTCAACGACGTCCAAAGCTACAAGTTCCCATCGTCCTTGGCGTCTCTCTTCCCATCCCAAGGACGACTTGCACAAGGCAGAGTTTCGCGAAAGACACCAGCGCTCCGACAGCAAGTTTACCGGCCTGACTAGTAGTAGTGTAACGACGCAAACAGTTGAGAACAAACAGGGAAGATCCAGACAACGATCTCTAGCGGCCGTCTTCTACTTCAACCTCAATCTGCGCCCGAGGATCAACCTACCCACTCGACGTGACCGACACACGGAGGACCCGACGAACAACATCCTTGCCCAGGAGAAATTCCGACGCAGGATAGCACGTGCCAAGGAGCGCCGAGCGACCGTCGTGCTGGGTATCGTCATGGCTTCCTTCGTCGGGTGTTGGCTGCCCTTCTTCTTCATGTATCCCATGACGATGTTGGCAGGTTTTCGTGTCCCGGACGGCGTCTTCGCTGTCATCTTCTGGCTGGGGTACGTTAACTCGGCTCTCAACCCGATCATCTACACCATCTTCAATTCCGACTTCAGACTGGCTTTTAGGAGATTGCTTTTCGTACGCCATAGACAAAATATCTAAAGTTTCAGCTGTCCGTTGGCTTCTGCTACTTCTACGCTGCAATTTCTACCACTTATACCCACACCTTAATACAGTATGCACAGTTTTGGAGTAGCTTTTACCGAGATACCGAGTTTCACGTCAAGCTGGGCTTTTCGGTGACAACATTCTACATCAGGTCAGCTATCTGTGAAAAATATCGCAGTCACCACACAGATGCTGTCTTGGAGGTGAATGTATGGCGTTGAAGATGTACAGTATGTATGCGCGTAGGCGTGTGATTGCCGGCCGTTTTGTCTCGTGGATTATTAATCCCCAGTTCTGTTGCGATGGGCCGGAAGCTCCTCTGATGAGGCTACCTTGAAGCGGCGCTTTACAAATTTACGATTACGACTGGAGTTACTTTCGTTAGCTTGTATCTTTGGTCGGACCAGTTATTCAACTGAAAGATTTCTGTTTGGGTCTCTCAGTGCCAACTGGGTAAAGCTTGAGGGAGCTTTTCGCCCTGTTTCCGATCTGACTTGATATGTCGCAGATATTTTTGTTCAACGACCCGAGGCTGCTTCCTTTGCAGGGACCTCGACAACGTCGTGCCTTCTCGATGGTTGGGCCGTCTGCCTGGAACGACTTTTTTCGTCTGGATCTTTGTGTTCTTCTGGCTGGGTTAATCTTAGAGACCGGTGCCTAATCATGACAATCTTAATTATGCACCGAATGAAACTGTTCTCCTAGTCGGGGCTAGGAGCGCTTCTGAATAGATGTTTTGAAGGAATTTTCTTCGTTAGATTGCCCTGGTTTCGTAGAAGTTGCACGGGCAAGATTTATGGATTGTCGTTGGCTGTTGTGATCGCAAAACTCAGTCAGTAAACGTTAGAGTTCGCAGATGCTTTCGTGATTGAGAACGATCAGGCGATGGTTTAATCTGAAAGCAGAAAGTTAGCAAAAGTCAGGGTTATGTTTGGAAGCGGGGTCTAAACACTTATGATATGTATGGGAACAATTTACCTTCAGAGGGGTGTTCTAAACTGGCGGGAGAGCTTCCTCTACGCTAAAAACTGCGAAGATTGATACAGAAACGAACTTCGGGAAAACCTCCACCAGTTCTGTTATCTCCCTTTCTCAGACTCAGCACTCCTTCTCTCGCCCTCTCTCCCGCCGCATTTCACTCAATACTGAAAACACGACTTTCAAGCTATTTTATTTTTATTTTTACCCGAGGTACTTATGATTCCTCAGGATTTCAAAAATTAGGGACTGCGTTGTTCTGGGATGACTAATATTCGGTGATGTTGTGCTCGCTATTATAATTATTATTATTATTATTATTATTATTATTATTATTATTATTATTATTATTATTTTGCATTTATTACGCGCGCAAGGTAAGTAAATCTGAATATGAAGAGCAAAGCAATTGTGAGTGAAGGACTTGCTCAAGGTCCCTACACAGTAACCGTCTCAGAGGAGGAGGCTCAAACCCGTACTCTCCGCACCCTTTCCAATCTGCTATCGTGCCTCTACTGTATCATTACACCATCCCACGACCACCACTTGCGAATAAACTCCGAACCTAGACACAGCTAGTGTGACCTTTGACATTTATATGCAGCCATGGGCATAATTATCCAAGCCATATAGGCCTACCTGAGTGTGATGTTTGCCTACTCGTCGCTCGAGAGATGTCTCTCAGGTATTTGACAGAGTCCAACTACAGCGTGAAAGTGTTGAACCTCGAATACCTTCGGGAGTCATGTTGAAGAGGTGTGACTGTTTGGCCGCTCTTCCTTCTGCGCCCCTCTACTGTTTGGCCGCTCTTCCTTCTGCACCCCTCTGTTTGCAATAAGATTTAAACAGCGCCTCACCGCGACGGTTCTGCGTTTACTTGAGGCACTTCTGTCCCATACAAGCAGGAAAAGAGCAATTTGGGAAGCCATTATTTGTAAGAGCTATTTGCCCATACGTCCTAAGAGCAAACATGAATCATAAATAAAATTGTATAGAGGAGCGTGTATAGGTTTAAAATGGTGGTTTCTGCACAAAATTAGACTAGTGTAGCACCAAAAATTATGGCAGCAAACAAAACTCAGAAACAACAACACAAATAAAAGGAATTTATTTTAAAACAAAGAACATATGATACCTGCAATGCAGCTGCGCGTATGAATCGTAATTGTAGACTCCAAATTTTTAAAGAACTACTTAAAAGCTAAGCGCAGGGCACCAGCTTATTCACGAGCGCTGCGTCAAGCCAATGGGGTTGTCCAAAGATGCCGTGTCGAGAACCAAGTCAGGTTGCCAGAAGACCAGAGAGGGAGAGACAGAGAGAGAGAGACAGAGAGAGAGAGAGAGAGAGGGATGGAGGGAGGGAGGGAGACAGAGAGACAGAGAGACAGAGATACAGAGATACAGAGAGAGAGACAGAGAGACAGAGAGACAGAGAGACAGAGAGACAGAGAGACAGAGAGACAGAGAGACAGAGAAGGGGAAAGGAGCTGTGAGGGTGGGTTGTGTTTAAGCTGACAGAAATGGGAAGGCAGTGTATTTGATGGATCAGGGCGGGATTTCTTGAAAAGGTAAGACTTGTGAAATATGAAATGCATATTGCGAAGATAAAATAAAAAGGTTCACAGCAGAATTTTCTTAGTGAGCATATCTTCACACATCGCAGTTCTGATTTTCCATCAGCTCTCTCACTCTCACTCTCTCTCTCTCTCTCTCTCTCTCTCTCTCTCTCTCTCTCCATCTCTCTCTCTCTCTCTCCGTCTCTCTCTCCGTCTCTGTGTCTGTCCCGCTCTGTCTCCCTCTCGCTGCAAGCCTGCATAGAGTGAAAGAGACTAAACCAAGACTATATATCATAGTTGATACTAAGCATTAAACTACTCCAACCTAACCTATAGCGCCGTTATCATAATGCCCAAACATCAATCAATGTTCGCTTCGAGTCATAATCACAATCAAACCCATAATCCGTTGGAAAAGCCGGGTCTCATTCCGATAGCTCAGAGAAACCAGAAGACACTAAGGATGCTTCTGTGTGATATTGCGCAGTATGGCGTACGTATTCAGAACATGGCCAGAATATCCAAACAAAGGTTTTTTTGGAGAGGCAACCCCGACTTTGTCCCAATTCGATTTCTGGAGTTATTCCATTAACTTGTCCCAAAACTGATCAGAGGGATCGGCACTGCTTTCTAAACTTCACAAGTAAAGATACGATAAATTTGGAAACCTTAAACAATTCCAGGTAATCAACTAAAAAGTCATCAAAACACCCAGGAAACTGAAGCTGTCATATACATAAATTTAGGTAATATATATGATATATATATGTGTGTAATATATAATACATGTATATAATATATGTATATAAGGAAACTGAAACTCTCTCACACACACACACACATGTCATCAAATTTCTTATCATTTAAAAGGACTCACGACGAACTCTCCTCACTGTAAAGCACGAGATCAATGCAACTGTAAATACACATGGTGTTCAATAGCGACCCTATGCCATAACCTCGACCCTGCTGCTCATTATGCAGTGAATTAATTAGGTGATTAATCCCCACCCCTGCCCGTTTGAATGGGCGCCACGTCTTTTGTTTTAGTATTCACTGTTAAACGACTTCTTGTGGCTGCCAGGGCCGTTAACTGCGACAAGTTACTCAACGGCATAGCCAAGTCTGAGATTGAATGAAATTGATCAATATATAGCTTCTGAAAAATAAGAATTAAAGGTGTCTAACCAAAACCTAATATTATATTGGTATTCAATGTTTAACGACATCTTGTGGCTCCCAGGATCGTTAACGTCGACCTTACCTGAAAGTTGCAGTGAATTGCTTCCAAATGAACGAAATTAACGAATATATAGCTTCGAAATAAAGCGATTAAAATGTGTCTAAACAAAACCTAATATTATTTTTGTAATCAGTATTTTAACGACATCTTGTGCATGCCAGGAGCCACTTACATCTACCTCTTAATACTCATACTTAATCTGTTTGCGATTAACGAAAGTAGTAGTTCCTCAGTTTAACGGCAGCTCATGGCATCAAAGGCCGTTGCCGTCGCCCTCCTCCTTTATCCAGGCTTGGGACTGGCACTACCCCAAACAAGGCAGTGGCGGAGTTGTGATTAACGAAAGCGATATAGTTATATATATATATAGCTTCGGAAAACTACGATTTAAAGGTGTCTAAACGAAACATAATATTTTTAAAATGAAAATACACACGTTTTTCTATAGCGACCATATGCCTTCGTCAATGCTCATTTTTCAATGAATTAATCAGGTGTAATCCTTCATCACCGCTGCCCCTTTGAATAGGTGCCACGCCAATAAGTTCCAATGAAGCGGGTATCAACACAACGAATATATATATATATATATATAAATACGGGCATAAACGAATTTCGTCACCGTTAAGCGGGGAGTGGCCTTTGAATGTTTAATTCCGAGGTTCGAACTGTCCAGTGCATCCGTAGCATTTCAGTATCGGATGACCAAGTACTGGTGGACTCCATAACCGAACCATAAGCTGGACGATATCAATTTTGTCACAGATGAACTCATAATTCACGTATTGTATGAAGACTTTCTAAAATTTTCTCATCGCATTAATAAATAATTGTGATTGCCACGAAATTCATTCCAGTCCAGCTATTAAAAATGACCGCGTTTGATTAATTTCTTTTCACTGCTCCTGGCTGTCGTATTAAGATGATCTGGCATTTGGAAAGCGCGGCAGGGTGACCTATCGGTAACGGGTTTGGTCAATCATCATGCAGTTGCGGGTTCGACTCCGTGTAACGACCCTGGGCAAGTTTTTGCGCACACCGTGCCTCTGTCACCAAACAGTATAATTGGGTACCGGCATAAGCTGAGAGTAAACGGCAAGTCCTGCGATGCACTTACCTCGTGTCCAGGACCTTGGGATTCGTCCACTGCCCGCTCAAGGGCCTAAAGAAAAGGAAATGAGCACCTCCCCTACGTTTCACTTGTGGGATCATATGGGATACTTTACTTTTACATTTGGGAACTGAAACTGTCAGGTTGTGAACCTGCTTCAAAGAGTTTTTACACCATCCGCAGATAAAGCCGGGTATACTGGCCTAGATAGCTACATTGGTTAAAACGTACGTCAAGGCGCCTCTGATCGTGACGAAGCCGGTTCGCATATCGGTGATGGCTTAGAGTTTTTAATCTCCGGTTAGCAAGGTCCGTACACGGGGACCATAAAATGTCGTGGTGTCCATTCAAACGGGCAGCGGTGGTGAAGGATTTCATCCAATAAAACATGTACATTTTACATATATTAGATTTTGTTTAGACACCTTTAAATCGCTAATATCGAAGCTATGTATAATCGTCAATTTCGTTCAATCGATGTTTCGTAAATTATGAATAAGAAACCGACGTTAACGGCCCTGGCACACTAGATGTCGCTAAACACAGGCTACTGAGCAATAAAACGTTTTGCTTAGACAAAGTTTAACGAAGATATATTCTCATCAATCTCGTTTATTCGCCAATTTCACTGAGTGGTTCATTAACTCCGCCGCTGCCTTGTTTGGGGGTAGTGCCAGTCCCAAGCCCGGATAAAGAAGGAGGGCGACGGCAACAACCTTTGATGCTATAAGCTGTCGTTAAACCGAGGGACTACTAAATGGTTTATTCTTGAAATAATTTTTCTTAAGAAAAATCGACCTCAACCGCCCTGGAAGCCACAAAATGTCGCTAAACCCTGTGAAATAAAACAACACCAGGTTTTGGTTAGACGCCTTTATTCAATCGCAGGAACTCCGCCACTGCCCTTAGTCACGCAGGGCCAGTCCCAAGTCTAGAAAACGGAGGAGGGCGACGATTTTCTTTTAAGTAAAGGCCAAATTTTCAGTTTTAACACAGTTAAAAGATTCATTTCTGTAACTCCTATTTTATTCCTCATTTTCATTTTAAAGTGCATTTTACATTTTATCGTGACCTGGCCCTTTAACCCTGACGCAGATGACTGTTAAAAAAGGATTGGCTAAACAAACAAGAAAATCGCATTACAGCAGTCTATGTATATACTCAAAACACCGCATTAATAAATACTTTTGGTGAAATCCACGTCACTTCACACGTTCTAGATCGACTGTCCAACGAACATAAAAATCAATCGGTTAATAGAAACTTCATAAAACACATCACTAACGATAACTGTTATAAAATGACTAAAGGACTGTATCGTTAAGATATTTTAAAACACGAAAAACAACTTCTTGCAATTTCCAAGTCACAGCTGAAAGAAGTTGTGATCAAAAGCTCAAGCATATAGTACTATGCATGCGTGGCATGTATATATGAATGTATGTACTGAAACACATAAAGACCTAAATGTATAGTATGTATATACTGGTATACACGTATGCATTTCCGTATCAAGACGCTTCATATAATGTCTTTAAGTAGGCATACTTCTCACAAGCATTGAAGCTATCCAGCTTATGAGTAAAACCCCACAAATATGGTCAAGGCGGATGTAAATATGCCACTGGCGCCACCTATATAAAATGTATGTAAGTAAATAATCAAGACATTTATATAGAGCATTTTGGGCCCAAAAAAAAGATATGTATCGGCTGTAACGAGAATTTCACTGACCAATGGGTCTGTTGCGTGTAAAGTAACTGTACGTTCAAATCAAGTAAAGTAAACTGCAGATTTATACCAAAACTTGTAAAACCAACTGTTTGTCTTCAAAACAGTTATTCAGCACCTTGCGGCAAAAAGATCAGAAGTTTGCAAAGGGAGCAGAGGTGAGAGGCACTAGTATTAGCAATCTATCACAATTCTAGCACTTCTAAGATCGTCTAGAAGTGCTAGTGAATAAACTACTGCTATGTAGCAATCTAAACAGTACTAGAGAAGTCTGTAAGAGTTTTTCACGCATTAAAACAATAAGGTTTACTTACTAAAATAATAAGTCTTACTTATAAACTAATAATCCCTTAGAAGAAATATACTACAAGAGGTTTACCTCATTACATCAAAAAGAGTCCTTTGGAAGCAGCGTATGTTTTGACTGATTCACACAAAATATGAAGATTCAACCAACTAAATTGGTACAAAAAGTCAATATACAAAAAAACCTATGCCTTAGCAGCATACAAACCTGCTTTGAAAACTCAAAACCCCAAATGACAAACCTAAACGAGTATTGAACTGCGCTGAGACAAATTTCGCAATAAACAAAATAAGACACGATCTTCAGATTCACTTAACAGGATATGTCGAACGGATATGCAGAAAATTTGTACACGTCATTTAGTACATCATCAGAACGAGTAGATGATATACCCAATGTGATCGAAACATCAAAACCACTTATCACGCATTTAAATTGATGGCTACCACAGAACCAGCTTATAATCATCAATGGCCCATCCCTCTCTGGAGAACCGACGTTTTCCCAACTCTGCCTCGTCTCCAGGCTGTGCGCAACCCCAAGTTCAGCGAGGATGAACAGCCTCCACCGCCCGGGTCCAGCTGTTCCTGGGCTGGCCCAACTGTCCCTTCCATCTCCTCGGCCAGCGGGATATCATGCCTCAGAGTGATATCTACAAAAAGTCGGAGTGGCCTTGCATGGTCCTGTCTGCCATCATAGCATGCGGCGTAAGAAAACATTTGAAGTGACCACTCTCCATTGCGTTTCATTACTGCGCGCATTCTGACAGCAAGCAGTCTTGGCACGGACACAAATTTCACTTATCTTTCAGTCTTTTATGATTTCACTTATATCTTGATTTCATAAAATAGACCTTGTCAGAGCAGTCCACGATGTTTGCTAAAGTCAGCTTTATAAATTATTATTTGCATTTATTACGTGCGCCAGGTCAGTAAACCTGAATCTGAGGCGCAAAGCAATTGTGAGTGAAGGACTTGCTCAAGGTCCCTAATACGCAGTAACCATCCAAGGGGAGGCTCGAACCCGTACTCTTAGCGTTACCGTGACCCACTTACAAGCTGAGCGCTCTAACCAATCGGTCACCGTGACCTACTTACAAGCCTAGCGCTCTAACCAATCGGCTAACGTGGCCTACTTACAAGCCTAGCGCTCTAACCAATCGGTTACCGTGACCTACTTACAAGCCGAGCGCCCTATCCACTCGATGTTACGGCAATGTTGTGTATTCACCAGTCAAGAACTAAACACAAGAAATATTTGAAATTCCACAGAAGGGAAGCGACCATATCCGACCACAAGAAGCATGAATGAAGGTTCCTAAGCAGCAGCTGTGTGGAAAAGACTTGCTCAAGGTCATTAAACAAGTAAGGCAAACTTTGAACAGGCACATCCATATTTTTTAAACACGGATCTGAAGTTGTGACCTTAGAAACAAACTGAGAATAACATCGTAACAGAAAGCACCAAAATGTCTTCAGCTGTAGAAAGAAAAGGCAAATTCGACTGCAATCCTAAACAAATCAAGTGCTCTGCAAAAACTCAAACACTCGTGATAAAAGTACAGAAGAAGCAGTCCAGCAACTTACGACAACAAGACAAGAAATCGAGGTAAACATAGACAAGAAACACAAAAATCCTAAAAATACAACTGCATTATCTTAGAAATGAGAATAAAGTTTGGATAAACGACGATTTTGCTAAATTTGCAACAAAACGCTACGTTAATAACCACAAACTGAAATCTCTGACTACGATTGCACTCAGCAGAATATAACGTAACTGTAAACTTCTATCAAAATGCACATGCAAAAAACACAATGTAAGGTACATTTATATAGCTCCAATTCCAGGGAAAACCCCACCAGGAAGCCTGACCCAACAACTTCACAAATCCCCCTTAAAAGATGTTTTCCGCGGCTGCTAGAATAAAGACAGCGCTGAAATTCGCAAGTGACTTATAGAGTGTAAGTCAGCAAGACCAAAGTTCCTATGCCGTAATAAAACGTTAAATACCGAAAAATGCTCACAATAAGTCTCTCATTCTATCAACAACAAGAAGGCTCTGTCAGAAACTGGAAACGAAAGCACGCAGAAAATTGAAAAGATGGTCAAAATTGTGCTTAAAACTCAAATCTGACTCAAAAATGATTAATCAAAATGATCAGCACACTTTTATGTAGGACCTGTACAAGTAAAACTTCATTTTATACAGTACAATTCACTTTTACGATATGAAAAACATACAAGAAACAATGAAAACATTCAAACTACCACATACGACGAATACTAAGCAATAAATAATTTGTTTACAAATTAACCAGCATGAAGTTTGCTCAGAACAAAAGATCAGTTTGCTTTGATCTGCTCGAAATACACCAGAACTTCCCGACAGGGTTTGTGGGGAACATGAATTCTAAAATAACATGGCCACAGTCTGTCACTCTACTGTAAAAATGAAACCAAAAGAGGCTTCTCTCGCAATAGACAGTCTTTCTGGAACAATCTTCCCACTGAGATTTGCTCATTTCCACCATCACACGTGCTCTGCAAACACAGTTTCCCCATGCTCAATGCAAGCAAATGCAAACGTACATGGTTTTCTATAACGATCCATAAGGTCTTGACCCCGCCCATTTTTTAATGAATTTATCGGGTGGGATCCTTCACCACCGCTGCCCATCTGAATTAAAGTCCCTGTGCATGGGACTAGCACCTTGAACAGTTTTTCACAGAAGCAGTTGCTCTGCCATACCAATTTACACCATACCGTGCTCTTCCAAGGGTCGATGAACCCTCCTGATGGAACAATTTTCCTTCATGCATGAGCAATGTTTCGCAGTCCAAATTACACTATCTCCCTACTTGAAGTCACATGCATGTGTATACAAATCTCCACTGTGCGTTGAAGACGTCGTGAAGAGGCACTATCCATATGACACTATCTCCCTACTTCACTCATTCATCCACCATTCATTGATCACTCTTTTATTCACTCAGCCCTCGTTCATTCATCAATCATTCAATCATCACTCGTTCATTCATCATTCATTCATTCATACATACAGTGAATACAAATGCATACACACAAACAAGCACATGAACATGCAAACATACACATACAATCAACACATACATACCTAGAAACACACACACATATTTATTTACACATAAACATATACAAAAACAAGCAAACACACACACACAGAGGGGCACAAACCCCAACTTCATTTGCCACAGGACTGCTAACACCCCTCCAACATCATCCTAAGGATGATCTGGGTATCCACAGCTCACCATTGACCCCACCTTCTCTCCACGCCCCATCCCAACTCCCCATAAGCCACCCCCAACTCAAGTGATCACAACACCCCTATAGACAACCGGTCCGTCTTCGCCCTCTCTCAATCCCGGCCAGATGTAAGTCCGAATGACATCCAGATCCGAGTTGGACGTATGAAAGTGGGTGTGGCGATCCGTCGAAAACCTCCGGCTTTCGAACTCGAGCACGAAGCCGGGGTTCTGGATCGTCAGCGCCCAAGCGAGACGCACCGTCTCCGCGATGAAGTTCAGAAGTCCTTGGCACTTCTTCAGACTTGGATAGTCATAAAGTGTCTGCCACACCTGAGCGCACACATCCTGTCACCAAAAAGGACAAAAAAGTAAAAAACTCTTTAATACGTCTCACATAATACATAATAAGTTAACGAATTGTAAAATGACTTTTAATTGCGAGGTGCATCTTCAGGAGGTTCAAAGATGGTGTCATAGAAATGTTCAGTTAAATATATATATTACATTACATGAATGAATGTATGAATTACATAAGTATGCACATATATACTGCAACTATAAAATATGCATGGATACATGCGTTAACAGATGGCCGAACATCAACAGCTTTCACTCCAAGGTGATTTTGACAGACAGACAGACAGACAGACAGACACAAGGACACACATACAGACACACATACAGACAAACACACACATACACACACAGACAGACAGACGGACAGACACAAAGACACACATACAGACACACACATACACACAGACAGACAAACGGACAGACACAAAGACACACATACAGACACAGACACACACACACATACACACACAGCCAGACATGCAACCAGACAGACACGCACACACATGCGCAGACAGACACCACTTGCCTTAACATTTTCAGACAGGTTCTTTCGGTCAGCCGTCTTCCTCAGGTAGAGCAGTAACGAGCTTTCGATGTCTTTGACCATCGGTTCCTTCAGGTTCCGCTCCGTCTGGGAGTTGAATTCACCCGACACATCCAGGAGTTTCATCAGCTGCGTTTTGAAGTCTTTAAGGCTCTTCTCAGCCGATCGAAAGGACAACTACAGAGTCAGATTCAAACCCTCATCAGACTCAAATTTTTGTTTAAAATACAGCTAATCTAACAACTTCTACCGCACCAGCGCAATTTAATTAAAGTTAGTTTAATCTGATAACCTCAATAACTAAACAATCTAGTAGGCATCAGCAAGGCAGACCACACTCACAATATATGCTACATGTAGAATGCATGCATACTGGAAACTTGTTGTTATGCTACTTTTGGGCCCATATCAACTACCACATTACAAAGCTGTGCTACAAAGTACGTTATAACAAAGTATGCTATAACAAAGCATGTAATAACAATAGTATGGCGTCAGGCATCATAAAAGTGCTCGCTGCTGTGATTCGCCTGATGACAATGACTCACAATGACAATGGAAAAAAGCAGCTTTGTCTTTAAGTCATCTAAGTCGTCCAACTCAGGCAGCTCGTCGAGAGCATCCAAGACGTCGATTCGACTCTCCGCGTAGAGGTTGCCGTAGCGTCGGATCAACTGCGTAGGACGGTTGACACCAAGGTTGACGTCTTCGAACTTTGTGGTTGATTTCTCAAGCTGCGTCTGGGCCTGGACTGACAGTCTGAATAAAAAATCAAACAATGAATTGATCCATAATAAATAAATAAATAATAATAAATCAATCAATAAATCAAGCAACTGAATCACATGAAAACCAAATGCCTACTGACTCTTGTATCTGTTCTTTCATGGATCCACAAATTCAATCACCAATCCACACACGAATTCAATCACCAACCCACAGATCCGCAAAAATGCACTTCTTAATGAGAACTTAATTGCAAAATAAACTTTATTATTATTATTTTAATATTAATAAATAATAATAAAAAATCCTGTTTCAGCATCTTATTGCGGCATTCTGGAGCCTCGGCTAAGTAGCTCTGCGTGACACTTTCGTCACACAAGACAAAAGCAGAGACTAGCCATTCCAGATTAAAAACATAAGTCTCTGTAACAAGTTTTTCATCCCACTCTTGGGATATAATCCCTTTAGTTAAACATACGAAAATAACAATCATAACAATAAAAAAATTAGTAATATATGTAATGCATTATTACATTAACATTTAACTAACATGAAAGAAGTTACCGAACCAGGCTAGTTCAAATCTAGGTCAGTTTATAAATGACAGATGTTCCAGGAAATCAGGTTTGTTTAAATCAAGGTCAGTTCATAGAAGACAAAAATCAGCTGCATTAGACTGGTTTAAATCTAGGTCAGTTCATAGGTAACAAAAATTAGAGTAAAACAGATTGGTTTGAATTTAGGTCAGTTCATAGATGCCAAAATAAGAGTAAAAAAATTGGTTTAAATCTAGGTCAGTTCATAGACAGCAAATATTAGAGTAAAACAGATTGGTTTAAATCTAGGTCAGTCTCCAGAGTACAGAAGTTAGAGCAACCTTTCAACGAGGCTTTTCTCTCTTTCCTGAAACTGCTGAATCGTCTGTTGACAAGTCGCCAGCTGTTTCTTCGCCAGTTCCACTTCTTTCTTCAACCTCTCAATTTCCTGTCGCTGCGGCTGGTCTTTCGGTTCTCTTGTAACTTGTCTGGGGTCAGAGGTCAGACCCTTCTCCGTTTGTCTGACGTCATAAGTCAGCGGGTTCCCGGCTACAAAGACCTTTCGCTGTTCTTCCGATTTTCCAGACGTTTTGCCTTTGAACAGAAAGCAAATTTTATTACAAATGTATAAGTAGATCTGAAACAGAACTTTTCAACAACAGTTAAAAGCTGTTCTCTTTTGCCAAAGCTGAGCTGGAAGCACCCCTGTGTACACTACTTCAAGGGGCGCTATATAAATGTTCTGAATGAATGAATGAGTGAATGCATGAAAGAATGAGTACAAACTTAATTCTTGGTAGTATCATGCACCAGTTTATGTGAACTATCTTATGTCGTTCAATTGGCTGAACAGTTAGTCCTGCCCTCTCTAAAGCCATCGTAACTGTACCACACCCTTTGAAGCCAAGCCCCAGTCACCCCCTTTGTTCTGTATTGATGTCCTTGTAACAACCAGCACCAGCTTTATAATGGTAGCAGACACACGAATTAGTGCTGGGACCAATCATCAATGCGGCCATCTGGCGATTAACAAGACGCTGCGATCAGCTTAAAACGAGCACATCTTTTTCCAACGTTCCTACAGCCGCACAAGGACCTTTAACCCCATAACAGTTGTTTTAACAGAACACTAGCACAACACCTCTTCCCTGCTGGTCTCGTATAGTGCAGTGGTCTGTTAAACGTAAATGTATATGGTTTTCTAGAGCATGGCCAGTTTGGCCTCGACCCTCCTGCTCATTTTCAATGAATTAATCGGGTGAGATCCTTCACCACCCCTGCCCGTTTGAATGTGCTCCATGGCTTTAGTATTACTATTCAGTGTTTAACGACATCTTGCGGCTGCCAGCGCCGTTAACTTCGACCTATCACTGTTCACATAATAACAACATCATTTGAAACAATATAATATGACTTTTGAGTTACTTATAGCTTCCGAAAAATACGATTTAAAGGTGTCTAAATAGTAGTAGTTCCTCAGTTTAACGACAGCTTATGGCATCAAAGGCCGTTGCCGTCGCCCTCTTCCTTTATCCAGGCTTGGGACTGGCACTACTCCCAAACAAGGCAGTGGCGGAGTTTAAAGGTGTCTAAAGAAAACCTAACATTGTTTTATTATCCAATGTTTAGCGACAACTTGTGGCTGCCAGAGCCGTTAACGTCGATCTCTCATTTACGCTGCTATTGCAGACTAGCAATAGTAGTTCCTCAGTTAACGACAGCTTATGGCATCAAAGGCCGTTGCCGTCGCCCTCCTTCTTTATCCAGGCTTGGGACTGGCACTACCCCCAAACAAGGCAGTGGCAGACTAGCAATTAGTAGTTCCTCAGTTAACGACAGCTTATGGCATCAAAGGCCGTTGCCGTCGCCCTCCTCCTTTATCCAGGCTTGGGACTGGCAATACCCCCAAACAAGGCAGTGGCGGAGTTTAAAGATGCAATTGAACGAAATTGACAAATATATAGCTTCGGAAAAATACGATTTAAATGTGTCTAAGCAAAATCTAATATCTGGCCTTGACCCTCCTGCTCATTTTTCAATGAAATAATCGGGTGCTGCCCGTTTCAATGGGCGCCACGCCATTTAAGGTTCCCGTGTACAGACCGTGCTAGCCCGAGATTCAAATCTCTGCGAATTATTCTCTGAAATTTAATCTTGGGCTGGCAAGGTGTGTACAAAGGGACCTTCAACGGCGTGGTGATGTCATCTGCTTTGTTTTACTGTGATTCTAGCCCAACTGAATTGAGTCTAAGGAATCGTTCGATGGTTGCTTCAACTCAAATCATATTCAAAATTCAAATCTACTGGAGGGAAACCAGTAGCCAGACTGTGGTGGGTAAGAAGTTGAAACAGACAAGTTTTAAGTTCAGACCCGAATGACATCAAATAACCGACAGAATTCAGACATCTAATATGCTATTCATTGAAAACAGCTGTGACACAATGTCTTCAGACATACGTGTTTTTAAGCGATTCGTCAAATGAGCTATAAAAATGCTTCAATACATACATGCAGGTGTGTGTGGGAAATGCAATGGCATCTGGATAACGATTAAGGTTTTACAAATAGCAGATGCTGCTCAGAGGATTGCAAAGGAAGATCAGAGGCAGCTGATAATCAATGCCAGTCAAAGCCACGATAGGAAGAATTACATTGGATCATTGCAAGTAAGTAAGTAAACAGTAAGCAAGTAGTAAGTAAGTAAGAAATTAAGTAAGTAAATAAGTTGGTAAGTAAGTAAGAAAGTAAGTAAGAAAGAAAGAAAGTAGCAAGTAGTAAATAAGAAATTAATTAAGAAATTAAGTAAGTAAGAAATTAAGTAAGTAAGTAAGTGTGCAAGTAAGTAAGTAAGTAAACTTTTATTAGCGTGAGACAACCGTTCACACTTTACAGCAACAACGCATACACAGAAATGTAAAACAAGGTCGTGCAACAATGGAAAAAACAGTCTGAAAGTCCAACAAATAAAGTTACAGTTAAAAGTTCATTATGCAGACCAACAGAAGATCAACTGATGGAAAGATCAACAGAACACATGTAATGATAAGCAACCATCATTTTACAATTTCTTATGTTTGTCCAGTGAGCAAACAATAAAGGATTTGTTATGAAGCAACGTGTGTGGCAGTTCATTTATGAAAGTTAAGACTGGGAGTTACACCACGAAGGGCCAGCAAAATTAACAGATACATGAGTTACAGTTAAATTAACACACACACACACATATACATGTATATATAAATATTAATACATATAAACATTAATACATATAAACCTTAATACATACAAACATTAATACATATAAACGTTAACAAATGTACGCATTAATACATATAAATATTAATTTATACCAATTAATTCCTTTTGTTAGTTAAGTTTTTTGGGTTCTTGTTACAAAGGTTCTGTTTGGTCAAGTCCAGTTGGACTATAGGCCTATTAAGTTGATTATTTGTTATTTCAAATAGTATTCCATGTGACATAGGTGACTCAAATAAGCGGAACATGGTCCTTTCTCAGTACCCACACATGTATTTTACGTACTATATTTTATTTTGTCTTTGGGAGCAATAAATGAAATGAAATATGAAATTAAACACACACACACACACACACACATATATATATACATATGCACATATACATACATACACACATACATACATACACACATATGCACATACATACATACACACATACATACATATCTACACACAAATACACACACACTCCTATATTCATACACACACATATACAAACACACACGTACATATATATATATATATACACACACACACATATATATATATATATACAAACGTACATACAGCTACAAACATCTATGTATACATGAATGGACCTTAATACGGACAGTTGCAACAACCAGGGCAGAACTTGTACAGATGAAATTAAATGAGGCAAGGGCTTTTTTAAATCCACTTAATTGGCACCATTTGCTGGGAAAGTCAGCAGAGGCTTATGAGCCAATCCCTCTCAGCACAGGATGCCAAATACACACGCCTACTAGCATACATAAGCAGACAGACAAACACAAGGACAGGCAGACAGACGACAGACACACAAATCAGGACAAAGGCAAACACATACAATACACTGACAGACACACAGGCATACATAGGCGGACAGACAGACAGACAGAAACAGAAGGAAATATAGTTCCGACAAGGGGCAAAGAGAAACAGACAGACAGACAGACAGACAGACAGACAGACAGACAGACAGAGAAGGGGCAAATGTAAACAAACCCAAATCACCGACAAATCCCTCCCCTCGTCGGCCGCCTTTCAGAAAACGATCCAATTATAATCAGGGTCTGGTCAAGTTCAAAGGTCACCTTCTACTCCACCCCCCACAACCCCTCCCGCATCCGCTCTTCGGAATCGGCCGGAAGAAGCCGGAAAAGACCGACAGGAAGCCACGTTGCTCAGAAGACGAAGAAGGCAGAAGATTAATCATTAAGAGAAGCCAGAAAACAAGGGATTGGAACCAGTCTGTAATACAAGGGACCTTGGTGGTCTTTACTGGGTCAGTCACCCAAAACATAGGGTCCATGGCAACTGCTGGCAAGGTAACCCAACGAAAATGTCGGCTAAATTTCAAAGCTATCTGTCTGTCTCTTTCTTTCTCTGTATCACTGTCTCTCTCCCCCATCTTGATCTTCATATCCTCTCTATCTATATATGTTATATGCATGCATACACACCTATACATACATGTTTTACATATTACATATATGCATACATATATATTTTACATATGCTATATAAATGTACTGCTATAGACGAATATTACATCTGAATTGGACAATGAAGGTAAAAAATACGGAGGTCCGAAGAAGACTGAGCATAAAAGAAGATCTAATACAAGTAATAATGAGAAGGAAATAACACTTGTTTGGACATATATGCAGGATGGATTACAGTAGAAAAATAAAAAGCGTGACGATGGGAATTATGGACGGAAATGGGAGACGAGGAAGACCTAACAGGGAGTGGACAGATGATATAAGGGATTGGTGTAAGCAAGACTTGCACGCCTTGATAAGAACAGCACAAGATCGGGAACTGTGGAGACAAGTGACAATGCATGCAGTGGACACCTACGGGCTCTCGGCCCATGGATCATCATGATGATGATATAGATGTTACACACATATACATTTATATAAGTGCACACACATACATATATGCTACATACACATATATGGTTTCAAATGTCTGTGCTACAGAAGTGTGTGTGTGTGTGTGTGTGTGTGTGTGTGTGTGTGTGTGTGTTTTGCGGTCCAAGAAGTATATATTTCGGTGGGGAAGAGAAGCAGATGTCTCTGAATGGACCGTAAACAGAGCCATGGACCCCTGGAGAGAATAGACCTCCCTGACACAGCTCAATCAACTGATAAGGCCGCTTATCAGTTTTAGGGGGAAGATCTTAATCCCACCCTAATGGAACTGGATATTAAAGGTCGCTGATAAACAAACGAATTCTCTGAAGAATTTAGGGCGGGGAAAGTTTCCTGTGATCAGCAAGGCCTGTAGCAGGAAACAGCTCTCCACTGCCAAGGGACAAGAGATTTACGAGATGGCAGCACCGTCTTCGGCAAGCAGTGTACCCGTAAATACCGCCTCGTCTAGGCTTCATAGGTTCATCCTACTGGATAAAAATGTAAAGACATGCATTCGTATTTATTTTTTCATCAATCCATCTATTCATGCAGTCCAAGTATTTATATAGAACCTATACAAGATATCTGCTCACTTCACTAGCACTCCAGTCAACAAGAGAACAGAAGCGAAGTGTTGATCAAATGATGCAGGTAGCATCACACATAAGTGCAGATAAGTCTGCACATGTATATGTATCTGGGTATTTACGTAGCTCATTTTGCGGATCCATCCAAAGTGCTACTGTATGTTCTGTTTGAAGAGCAATGTCACTGAATCATCTTACCTATTTATCTGAGCCACGGATTAAGATTAATTGACTAATATATGTTATACATAATTATATACAAAAAACAAATAAATAAATTTAATTAAATGAATAAATACTTAAGTCCTGTGTAGGTAAGAAGGTACATTTGAGAGCAACTTAGGCTTCCAATTGTCTCTCCTCTGCCTGTCTGTCTGTCTGTCTGTCTGTCTGTCTGCCTGTGTCCCTGCCAGCCTGTAGGTCTGTCTCCACATCTATCTGTCTCTCTCTTTCCCTGACAATGTGTCTCTCTCTGTCTATATGCCTGTATCTGTCTGCCTGTCTGTCTGTCCAAGATGTACTGCCACCCGTCGTCCTGATCCTGTGCTTCCGTGCAAGTACTGTTCCCTGCATAAACCTTCCAAATCCTTTTCTAGTCTTCCAGTCCACAAGGTTCTGGGTCTACCACCCATGACTCTTCCAGTCCTTGGAGGGCTTGATTCACTGATTTACCCCTCAGGGTCTGCCACGGTTCCTTGACCCAGCGCATAATTTGGGGATATTGGACGTAACAGTCACCCCATTCCAACTGCACCAACACCCCAATCAACCAAACCCGGCCATTCAGTACAAACTTAACTCTCCCCAGAAATTATTAGAGGAAACTCATGTCATGACATCATTCTCTCCAGAACAAACGACAGAATTATTAAGCCTTGTTTGGTGCTGATTAGAGACAGCACTGACCTTTAACCCAGGGAAACTGCTAACTGAAAGAGACAAAAACCAGTGGACAGCGGTTAACTGGACAATTGCCAGCTGACCAGCAAGACAGATTGGTCATCCGCTGTATGATTAAATTAGCCTCAGGATCTGATCTGTACTTTGCATCAGCTTTCGCTCTGATCTAACCTGAAAACTTCTATAGCACCAGTGTAACTGAATCTAACCTCTTGACCCCTATAGCACTGTTATCATAAATCACAAGACAACAACTGATAATGCTTCAAGTGAAACTACATTCAAAAATCATAATATGTTGGAGAAGTCAGGTCAAAATCCAATCTAATCTAATCCCAAGACTTCTATAACATGATCATCACAATCTAAGCTTAAGACTTGTATAACACGATCATCATAATCTAATCTAAAAACTTGTATAACACGATCATCATAATCTAATCTAAAAACTTGTATAACACAATCATCATAATCTAATCTAAAGACTTCTATAACATGATCATCATAATCTAATCTAAAGACTTCTATAACATGATCACCATAATCTAATCCAAAAAACATATACAACATGATCATCATAATCTAATCTAAAGACTTCCATAGCGCCATTATCAAAATGCTCAAGGTATCAGCTGATGGTCGCTTCAAGTGAAATCATGCCCAAAAATCGTAATTCTTTGGCAAAGGTGCTACGTATAACTAGGTACATTACAAACATTACAGTCTCTAACACAGTAAATATCGACAGACATGACCCACAAAAACAAAAGCTCATTGGGTCCTCAATAATTTTTAAGTGTGAATGGAGACCAAAACGTTTGAGAACCGGTGTGACAGACAGTTGTAGGTGTCGAAGAATTATTTGGCCGAGACATGTATGTATGTGTGTATGCATCAAAGAATTTATATAGTGGCTTTTATGGCCCGCATGGCCCAAAAGAAAAACAACTTCACACAACTCGCTAGGTACTGAATTCCAGATGATAGGATAAGTGGGTGATGATGACAGAAGAAATGGCACAACATTATTAAAATCAACCGCCTAGTCAGAGATGCATGAATGAATGCATGTAAGTACGTATGTCTGTGAAATGTATGTATGTATGTGTGTATGTATGTATGGATGTATGCATAACCAACTTGTCAAATGTTTGTACATATGTATGTATGTGTGTAAGTATGTATGTATGTAATCTGACATTTATAAAGCGCCACTTCAAGAATAGACTCATCAGAAGCGCTCCCGACCCGAACCAGTGAGACCACTGGCAAATAATACAGACTTCAGGCGCTTGCGAAACTGCGGAAGAGACAAACTGAGGAATACTAGCCGGAGCTCTTGGGAAAGGCGATTCCAGCTACTGGGTCCAACATAGGCAAAGCTTCCAGACTGCGCTGTAGCAGTGCGCATACGAGGGACAGTCAGGAGTCCAAGGGAGGCCAACCGGAGAGTGCTACGGCCTGGAACCAAGGAGACCGAAATGCAGAAGTCCTTAAGATATGATGGAGCAGAGCCAACAAGACAATTACGCATAAGCGTTAGGATCTTGAACTGGATACGCTGCTGAATGGGAAGCCAGTGTAGAGTGTCCCGTATAAAGGAAGTTATATGGCCATATCTGGGGACGCCTCCAATAAGACGGGCAGAAGCATTGAGAACAGATTGAAGCTTGGAAATATTGGCAAGTGAGAGTCCAGCAAAGATAGCGTTACCAAAGTGTGTGCATTTATGTATGTGTGTTTATGTATGTATGTGTGTTTATATATATGTATGTATGTAAGTATGTATGTATGTGCATATATATGTACGTATGTATGTGTGTGTATGTATGCTTGTGTATGTATGTGTGTATGTATGTATACATGACCAACTTGTCAAATGTTTCTACATACCAGCAGACGTATTCAGGTGGCCATTCTTGCCTTCATTTCTTTTCGTCCGTACATCATCCAGTTCTGACTCCGAATCATCTTCCAAATCGGACATCATCACAGGCGCAACTTCCTCAAGTACTTCAATCACGATTCCATATCCCTGCACCAGCTGCTGGATCTGTGGCATCACAGAGCATCCCAGGGACAGCGACTGTCCGGGAATCTCACGACGCAGTTCCGTAAGACTGAACAGCAGCTCCTTGTCACTCTCGATGCGTCGCCGTAGCGACCCCAGCATCTCGTCGAAGGACCCACAGATAGATGTGGCACTCGCCTCCACGGCATCCAACAAGGTCTTGTTGAGGATCAACCGGTTTTCAACCTCCTTCAGCGTCACCTGAATCTGGCGCTGGTGGCTGGCGCTCACCGGCACTAAATCTCGCTGAACCGGAACGCGGACACGGCTTGAGAGCGACGGGCTTACATCGTCTAGTTTATGCAGCGCCAGCTTCATGCACTGAATTGTGTGAATGCATGCGTTCTTCAGCGCATCGTGAATTGTGGTCTTTTTTGACGAATCGAGAGGCGAAGTCACTAGACCATGCTGTCCAAGACCCTGCTGACATTTCTCGAGGGTGGCTCGTCTCGCCCGCAGTTCGTCTTTCAGACTCGGGTAAATCATTGTGAGGACTGTGAACAGTCTCTTCAGCACGGGTCGATACTGATCGAAAGATTTCTGTGTGACGCCATTCCTCTCCTTCAGTCCCGAAGCCCACCTCACTATGTAGGTCACCAATAGTTTTGGTCGGATGTGTGTCGCCAGTTGGCAGTTCGGCCCAATCAGAGAAGCCTTTGAGCAGAGAGCATCGAGGATAACAAAACTCTGCGGTATGGCATCGATGAAATCGACAATGGGGAGTTCTGATAGCATCGCCTCTACAACTGAACTACTTAAGCGTTTAATCATCAAAGCGCATTCGTCGTATTTGTTGCTTTCGAAAAGCAGCTTGATTTTGTGTAGAATCATCACGGTGGACGGCGAAGAAGTCAAGGTTTCATCTTTCGTGGTGCTACAGAGAATCTGGGAGCGAGAATCCTCTTTAGAAAGACTTGACGAACGATATCGCAACATTTTAAACTATCGCCAGCAGTCGAAACGTTGCCCTGAAGTCACCTATAAGCAAACAAGACAGATATTTAATCTAAAACCAAGATGTAAAATAAAAGCTGTATTACCCACCGAATGTATTTGGATAATTAAATTCTGCACAAGATTTAACCGCCGATTGCGATAAAATTATTATTTGAAAGTATAACTTAAACAATTTTACACCTCCTATCCAATCAACTTTTGCTAACTTTAAACTTCCGGCGAACATAAGAATAGCGAAAGAGAAGGCAGACGTCACTTCCGGTCTTTGGACGCCCCATTGAATTTATACTTATTTCAAATTCACAATAAAAATTAGAAATAAAGTTATGTGTGAATTCTTGTTTTGATGCATAATTATATTCCAGTTTAACACCGCAGTACTGTCTTTTTACCAACCTTTAATCGTGATTGTGAAGGTTTAAGCCTCGGGTCTTCTGATAATTCAATTAAAAAAATGAGCAGGGTCGAGGCTATACGGTGGTAGCTCTTGGAAAACGTGTACATTTACATTTAGGCCTACCTTTAACCAGATTTTGTTTTTCACACGTGCAGTGGCCCGGGAAGTGCTAAAAAGTTGTGTGAGCCATCCTCAGTCAAGTACAGACCAAAGATGGATAAAATTAATTTGTGACGTAATATCAGAGTATATATCACTGTATTATTTTATATATAGTATTAATGTTTGTTCCGTGGAATAGGTAGATATCCCCGTTGCCCATAAAAGTTGTGTGAGCATGCTCTTTTTTCGGCATCACAGAGCCAAAATTTGTGTGAGCATCGGCGTCTTTGGGGCCATGTCTCCCGGGCCCCTGCAAACGTGTAGTATCTCTGGACAACCCCTCTGACTTGACGCGTCCCTTGTGAATGTGCTGGATCCATGATCTAGCTTCAGTTAGCGCTTTAGAATTCAAAGTTTACAATTTACAATCCCAAACATCACCCACCGTAGCTGTCACGCTGTTTGACAGCCTGACTCCTGGATCTTGACCTGGAACCGAACTCTTTTGCCTATCAAATTTGTTTTGACTGAGCACCTGTTAATAAGCTGGTTCCCGTGACGTGGCTTTCGTTGGGCGCTGTAGAAATATTGGGATTACGATTACGATTGACATCTAGGGCCTATAGCCCATATTATTGCCATATTAGTTAGTAAGGTACAATACTTGAAGCTTAGATATGTTTCCCAAATTACAAAATCAGGTCTACACCGCTGTTATTTATAGATGAATGTTATATTGATGGTAACCCAAAACTATTGTGAGCGTTCGAGACTATAGCTGTCTTACACATTAATAATTCTTGATAGGCCTATGCTATTTTTAAAATCTAGTCAGTTACGAAGTCAGAGTTGTTCCTCAGAAGCTTCTTCTTGCGCAATATAAAGTTACGGTCAATGTCCACGGCCCTGCCAGTCATCAGATTTCGTAATTTAACCTCGATACTATTAATAATAATTGGGCTGCATTTAGACACCTTTAAATCGCTTTACTCCGTCGTTATATATAAAAGAGTTTCACTTAATCATTAGGATCAAAAATAAACACCAAGAAGCACGGAGCCATTGACATGAAGTTCTAGCGACTACATTTTGTGTTAGACTCGGCGTATGAGAGTGGTCGACCAGTCCTGTCCCTCGCCCACTGATCCTCTCTGTGACAGATTTTTTACAGCAGAGTTCTTTAGGGGCGCAATTGGAGCAGAAATTTCGAAGCATTCCCAGCAGCCATACGTTGTTGTAAAATATTTTCCATCACACTTCGGTAGATGTCGTAACAATAGCATACGTCTCTGTATCGTAAACAACAGTTGAAAATCTGTCAATTTTATCTCCGATATATTCTTCAGAAGCTTATTCTTGAGTAAAGTCATACCAGGGTAAACAGCATCGGCTGTGCAAGCTATCTGATGTCGTTAAACACGCGATGCTACGACCGATATTACGCTGAATTTAGACACCTTTATATTTGTTTTCTAAGACGCTATAAATAAAACACTTTCGTTCAGTTATTAGTAATTGAATAATGAGGCCTAGTGCTGAGTTAAGTTCGATATCGATGGCTGTTGTACCCGACAGATGTTATTAAGCAGTCGAACCTGGGTTTTTGGTTATACACCTTTAAAAAGCTGTACACGATGGAAAATCGACTGCAACAGCCGCGGCAGCCATAAGATGCCGTTATAATGCAAATGCGTAGGTTTTCTATAGCCACCGTATATATGGCATTGACCCTGCTCGTTTTTCACTGAATTTATCGGTGAGATCCTTCACCACCGCTGCCCGTTTGAATGAGTGCCACGCCATTTAAGGTCCCCGTGCACGGAACGTACTAGCCCGAGATTAAAATCTCTGAAATAAGCCACGACGAGCGTTTTATGTCCCCACAACAGAAGATTTCTAGCAACTACCGAGATGCATTCAATAATCTCTCACAATATATCGGCCTTTTAAATGCTAAAAGATTTGCACAGAGGTGATCGAATATATGGACTACTTTCATCGGGCAAATACAACGTCGGCAGAAGAGTCTGCAAACAAATGCGCGTGGATGTTCCTATTGACGAGGCATGCATCTAAATCTGCAATGAACTGATGCTGGAAGCAGTTGCATCGGCTGCTCTGCGATCATTGGCGAGTACGTGGCTTCGGCCAATGAATTGATATTTCTCGGTTGCTGACAAGCACCTCCACCGCGTCCTAATGGACGTTGTGGTGTAGTGGTATGGTCTGTGCCTTGTAACCGAAGGGTCGCGGGTTCGAATCTGCCTCAAGCCACTGCGTAGCGACATTGGACAAGTTGCTCACCCACAGTTGTCTGTGAGGAAGGCAACGGGAAACCACCTCACTCATCTCATCCCCGGGTGGCATAAAACCAAAGGACCTGCCTTCGGGCAGAGAACTCATCATCATCATCACAAGCACCTCTCATTTGCTGAAGCGGAGAACGCCGACCAGAACCATTAGAGAGGCTGCCGGAATTATTTTTGCAAACGCCGTTACGGTTTGCAACGTAAAACTGAAGTGTAAGCGACTCCATTTTTCTTAGCCTCGGCAGATGACAGCCGTTAGCCAGTCCTCTCCCTCGTCGCCTCTTCCTGCCTACGACAGTTTACGGTCAGTGCAATCATTTTACAGCTAAGTTCGTTAGGGGCGCAAGAGGAACCGAAATTACGAATCATCCACTGGACATTCGCTTATTCCTGGCAGCCATACGATGGCGTTAAATAGTTTCCATCAACATTCGGTAGATGTCGTAGCAATATGAGACGCCGCACTATCGTAAATTACGGCAAAAATCTGTCAATTTTAACCTCCGATTATGTTTGTGAGAAGCTTACCCTTGAGTTAAGTCAGGTTAAGGTCAACGGCTTCGGTTTTACCAACTATCAGATGTCGTTAAACAGTAACAAGCCCGGCTAAAGAAGGAGAGTGATATCAACGGCATTGTATGCCATAAGATGTTGTTAAACAATGGAAACTACTATTAATGGCCCATTACTAAAACTACTGCGGCGTCCACTGCCCGCCTGTCTGTAAGGTGAGGTTGACTGCGAAGGCCCTGGCAGCCGTAAGGTGTTGTTATAGTATTTTTCTTAACGCTGCTATATATCGCCACAATAGAAGACACGGTACAGTATGTATGTATGTATGTATGTATGTATGTTTGTATGTGTATGTATGTATGCATGTATGTATGTATGTATGTATGTATGTATGTTTGTATGTGTATGTATGTATGCATGTATGTATGTATGTATGTATGTATGTATGTATGTATGTATGTATGTATGTATGTATGTTTGTATGTATGTATGTATGTATGCATGTATGTATGTATGTATGTATGTGTGTATGTATGTATGTATGTTTGTATGTGTATGTATGTATGCATGTATGTATGTATGTATGTATGTATGCATGTATGTATGCATGTATGTATGTATGTATGTATGCATGTATGTATGCATGTATGTATGTATGTATGTATGTATGTATGTATGTATGTATGTACGTATGTATGTATGTTTGTATGTGTATGTATGTATGCATGTATGTATGTATGTACGTATGTATGCATGAGTGACAGTGAGGATTCTGCAACACTTTATCGGACTTTCTAAATGCTAGAAGATTATTTTACACAGGCGTATACAATGTCATTGGCCAAATACAACGTCGGCAGAAGAGTCTGGCAACAGATGCGCGTGGATATTCCTATTTGCAAGGCATGCATCGAAATCTGCAATGAACTGATGCTGGAAGCAGTTGCATCGGCTGCTCTGCGCATATTGGCTCCATCCGATGCATTGATATTTCTCGGTTGCTCGCAAGCACTTTTCAGTTGCTGAAGAGGAGAGCGCCGACACGCAGTCCGACCAGAACCACAACAGAAGTTGTTGGGAAATATTTCTGCAAAAGCTATTCCTGTTGGTAACGTAAAACTGAGGTGTAACTCGTTACAAAGATCGGATTTTTCCTAATACGGTTCAACTGTATTTGAAGCGCCGAAATGACTGATCCGGCGACTCAGGTACTGTAATTGTATGTATGTAGGTATGTATGTATGTTTGTATGTATGTATGCATGTATGTATGTTTGTATGTATGTATGCATGTATGTATATTTGTATGTATGTATGTATGTGTGTGTATGCATGTATGTATGTATGCATGAATGCATGTATGTATGTATATATGTATGTATGTGTGTGTATGTATGTATGTATGTATGTATGTATGTATGTTTGTATGTATGTATGCATGTATGTATGTATGTATGTATGTAAGTGTATGTATGTATGTATGTATGTATGTATGTATGCATGTATGTATGTATGTATGTATCTGGCTATTTATATAGCGCCTTTTAGGAGCCTCACAAGCGCGCTGAAAATTGCACAAGGTAGCCATGGTGGGTGTAAGACGCTCAGTGGCGCCACCATGACATCTCATCATAATCGGATTGTCAACTTGATTCCGAATTTGATTGCTGTGATGATGCTTAGAGTTGATGCATGTCCTGTGCGGAGAGCATATACAGTCACTTTAGATGAGGCCAACTCTTTCACTTGTCCTCTACACAGTGGCGGCTCCAGGATTGCTCGCATGTGGGGAGAGAAGCTGGAAGCGCCTCTGAGTAGTTTGTTCTGTAAGAAGCGCTATATAAGTTATCAAATACAGTACAATACAAAGAGAATTTCCAGAGGGGCGCCAAGTTCTGACAGCCCACTACGCACTGGTCTGGTCTGAAGGGCGGTAGCGTATAACCAAGAGGGGCGCGGTGGGCGAACAGCCCCCCCTTAAGTGCCCTATTATACAGGTAATTGCATTTATATTATGTACCTAGAATTGTATGCGCACAGCCCACGATTTCTAGTTCTTGACTGGATTAAATTGGCTATGATTAGATCAGAGAAGGTTGAGAATACTTCAACTGCGCTGTAAATATGGCCGAGTGTTTTCGGGATTTATTGGCGAAAAAAGGTTGAATTCTTTGCTACAATTATACTTCCCAGTTGCGACAGACAGACAGATAGACAGACAGACACACAGACACACAGACAGACACACAGACAGACACACAGACAGACACACAGACAGACACACAGACAGACACACAGACACACAGACAGACACACAGACACACAGACAGACAGAGAAAAGATTTATGGCACAATAGTCTTGGTTAAAGACCATATTATCGGAAGCATTATTCCGCAGTTGGAATGTATTCGAGGACCGAACTTTCCTGGCGTGTACTTCTGGACTTCGGGTCCATTAATTCCGTGCTGGAATTTACAGAACCCAAGCACATCCTGGCACTGACGCTGAAGTTATGTAATGGATCTGTTGTCTCTGCTTCCTTTTCCCCTTAAGACTGATAAAACCAAACTTATCAGGCTATTCCATCCTGCTTCTGTTTCTCCACCATCCTCGCACCGCCATCATCGATTCTTTCTCTTCCCCTTATCTCACTCTCCGGTTCAATTCCAAACACCACCCACCGTAACCGCCTGCCTGGCTGACTCTTGGATCTTGCCCTAGAACAGAACCCTTCCTGCCTGTCGATTTTGTTTTGACTGAGCGCCTGTGATTCATCTGGTTCCCGGGACTTCGCTTTCTTTGGGCGCTGTAGAAATCTCGGAATTACGATTACGATTACACGGTGAAGTATATCATATGTAGGTAGGCGGCCTTATTGATTACCGTATAACGGCGTTGCGATGACTTTATAACGGGCCAAAATATGCTGCGATTAATCTACCGTGCGTTGCTGCCTGTCGATTTTGTTTTGACTGAGCGCCTATGATTCATCTGGTTCCCGGGACTTCGCTTTCTTTGGGCGCTGTAGAAATCTCGAGTTACGATTAAGATTTCCAACGTGGCAGCCCCCGCTATTCCCCGGCTCCACCCCAGGCACTTTGACCTCTCACCTCTTGATTAGGTTAGTCAGACTCTGACCTCTGACCTCAGAGACTCAGAGGTCAGAGTCTGACTAATCTAATCAAATCTAATCAAACTGACCCAACAATCTGCTTCTTGCGGACTTGAATTGATATAGCGCCGGTGTATCGATTTATCTCTCTGATTCGGAAATGTATTGTTACATTACATTTACCTGTCTGCTCACACTGCGTTACGCTACATCGGCAACCAGGTGTAGCTGCCAGTTGATGATCCTTAGCAAGATGTCATGCGCGAAATTCATTTCCGCTTGGCAGCCTCGCTCGAGCGCACAAGCTGTGTGCTCCACCGGCTCCGCACGTACAGAAACGTGTCGCACTAGTCTGTTCCACTACTGCTTCGAGCATGCCCGGAGTATACTCGGAGCATATTCGAATTATACTCGGAGCATATTTGGAGCATGCTCGGAGCATACCCAGAACATATTGGAACATACTCGGAGGATTTTAGAATCATACTCGGAGCATATTTGGAGCATGCTCGGAGCATACAGGAGCATACCCGGAGTATATTTCGAGCATACTCGGAGCATACCCGGAGCATATTTGAATCATACTCGGAGCATACAGGAGCTTACCCGGAGCATATTCGAATCATACTCGGATCATACTCGGAGTGTACGTAAGCATAAGCAGGCAGAATAACCAGGGGTAAAGTCGTGGAACAGACAATGCTTGTTTACAGAAAATAGGGGGTCGAAGTTCAGTTTAAAGTGAGCAGTTATTTCCGATAAAGAGCAGGGCATACAATTTCACCATTATATCGATTTCGATAACTAGTGGTGCATACGCAACATAATATACATGTAAATCAAAAATGCAATTCCACGCTGGCAATAAGTTGAAGCTTCCGCGGCAGATGGCACGGAAGAGACCTATCGAGGCATAAACTATGCAACTCGGGCGCACACAACTTGCTCTGCTTCGCTCGAACTTCTTTTACGTCTTAACGGAGTCTACATTCCTCTTTCACAGATCCTATCCTGACACACCTTCTTCCTCTTCTCTCTCTCTCTCTCTGTCTCTGTCTCTCTCTGTCTCTCTCTGTCTCTGTCTCTCACTCTCTCTGTCTCGCTCTCTCTGTCTCTCTCTTTCTCTCTCTCGCTCTCTCTGTCTCTGTCTCTCTGTCTCTCTGTCTCAGTCTCTGTCTCTCTGTCTGTCTGTCTCTGTCTGTCTGTCTCTGTCTGTCTCTGTATCTGTCTGTCTCTCTCTCTGTCTTCTCCAATACCAAACATCACACACCGTAGCTGCCACGCTGTCTCTCTGTCTGACTCTTGAATCTTGACCTGCAACCGAACCCTTTTGCCTATCGATTTCGTTTTGACCGAGCGTCGGTGAATAAGCTGGTCCCCGTGACGTGGCTTTTGTTGGGCGCTGTAGAAATCTAGGAATCACGATTACGATTACTCGGAGGAAAAATCCGCCTCTGCTCGAAGCACTCGTGAAATACGGCGAGGACTTCCTATGGAGGCGAATTCTAGAAAGCGGTTGCTCATGGTTGTAGAATTGAGTTGCTCACTTCCGGAGGGCGCAGACAACAGCCTTTTTTCTTGTTTGCCCCCGGAGTAATTGCAGAAAAATTGGAGAAGTTCTCTGTTGACACGAAATGTGGTTTTTCTGTTGGTTCAGTTGAGCAAAGGAATTCCTCGCGACCGCCTAATCGAATTGAAGGACTTCACTTCGTCAGCGGCGATATTAATGCTCAAGGCATCTATTAAGCCTCTGCAAATATACATGTGTGCATTAATATAGCGCCTATAAAGTCACAAGGCATCTATAGGGCCACTGCAAACATCTATGTGCCTTAATATAGCGCCTCTAAAGTCACAAGGTATCTATAGGGCCACTGCAAATATCTATGTGCCTTAATATAGCGCCTTTAAGGTCACAAGGCATCTATAGAACCATTGTAAATATGTGTACATTATTGTAGAGCCTTTAAAGTCACAAGATTTTTTCCGTTGTTTGCCCTAAAATTGTGGAATTGTCCCTATTTTTACCATAAAGTGGTAGATTTTCCAGATATTTACCACAAAATGGAATAACTTCCAGATGTTTACCATAAAAATGGAGGATTTTCTAGATGTTTACCGTGGAAATGGCGAAACACTTAAATGTCCAGATGTTTGCCATTGAAAGGTTGGATATTCACTTATTTACCATCCAACTCTTAAGCATCACAACTGATATATATATATATATATATATATATATATATATATATATATATATATATATATATATATATATATATATATATATATATATATATATATATATATATATATATATATATATATATATATATATATATATACAATATGTCTAAGGCGGGGATTCCCCGGCCGCATATAAACATTGTACATATACGAATTCAGATATGAATATTCATGAGTAATTACGTCATGCTGTTGATTGGAAGCTATGCTCCACTAATAAATATTCATAAGCAATGACGTCCTGCTGTTGATTGGATGCGTGGCTCTACTAATAAATATTCATAAGTAATGACATTACTGCTGTTGATTCGAGACCAAGGGAAACGAATATATTGTAAATAATGTCATCGTAATCGTAATCTCGAGATTTCAAAAGCGCCCAACGAAAGCCAAGTCGCGGGAACCAGCTTATTCACAGGCGCTCAGTCAAAACAAAATCGAGGGGTTCGGTTCCAGGTCAAGATCCAGGAGTCAGGCAGTCAGACAGTCGGACGACTACGGTGGATGGTGTTTGAAACTGAAGCGAGAAGAGAGATAAGAGGAAGAGGACGAATCAGGATAAGATTTTTGGAGAAGAAATGTTTAAGAAGATGAAGAATCAAGATAAGATTTGTGGAAATGTTTTCAGTGTTGAGTGAAATACCAGCGTAGAAACTGGAGTTGAAGTGATGGTGAGTTCGTATGATGGATCAGATAATTGTCGTAATTCTGGCGGGAGTTTATTCCAGAGGGGTGGGGCAGCTATGTCAGTAACTGAAATTACAGTTTCGTTTCTTCCAGATGACCGGGTTGGCAGGCTAGCAGGCTAACCTCTAGCCTATCATGCACACCTTTAATTCATAGATAATCGAAGATTGACCCACCTTGATTAATCGCGTTAAACTCCACTGCCTTTCGTCGGGTAGTGCCAGTCGCAAGCCCGGCTAAACGAGGAGAGCGACGTCAACGGCTTTTGATGCCGTATAAGATGTCGTTAATCTGAGGGAACCGTTGCTACTTGTGTTATCAGTCGAGGTAGCTCTGAGTTTGAGGTAGAGCTTTTAAAGAGTGTAGATGAGGAAAAGGTTCAATGAGAGAACGTCTGCAAGATGTAAGGAGGCCTTTAATGGTTTTTATAACGTTTACACCTGACTGTGCCCAAGTACGTTTGGAAGCTCACCTGTAATCGAGAGAATCGATTAATCAATGCTTTCCCCTCCCGAGTTCAACCTCCAGAGAATACACCCTACTACTGATGGCAATTTATATGAATTTGAGATGCTTTTGTGTTAAAAGCATTTTTATACCGCCACCTGTTAAAAATTTCAACAGGTGGCGGTATGTAAATGCTTATATTACGATCGATAATGGCTAACAGTTTATCTATATAGCTATATAGCTATATTATATTTTGAGTAGTCAGCAGTGGTGTATATCGCCCTATGTTACATTACAATCAGTATCGTCTTGTTACATTACCATTATTACCTTTATTATCTTCCCTATCATTATTTTCGTTATCTTTAATACCTTTGTTGTCTTCGTTATCTTTATTTCCATTATCTTTATTGTTATCATATTACACTTGTTACCGTCATTATTTTATGATCATCGTTATCCTTACTATTTTGTTATCTTCATTGCATTCTTTATCTGTATTACTTTGTCATTTTCATTATATCTGTTATCCTTGTTATTTTCTTAGCTATTTCTTGATTGCATCTGCTATCTTTATTATTTTATGAGAGCATCTTTATTACCTCTGTTATCTTTATTATTTTAACAATTACATTTTAAATTATATATCGAAGGAGGAGGGGCAGGAGGTGGAGGTAGAAGAGGAGGAGGAGGAAGAAGAGAAGGAGAAGGAGGAGAAGGAAGAGGAGGAGCAGTAGGCGGAGGTGGAAGAGGAGGAGGAGGAAGAAGAAGAGGAGGAGAAAGAGAAGGAAGAGGAGGAGGAGCAAGAGGAAGAGGAGCAAGAGGAAGAGGAAGAGGAGGAAAAGGAGGAAGAGGAGGAAGATGAGGAAGAGAAAGAAGAGGAGGAGGAGGAATATTGGTTCATAAAATTGGTAATTAGAGAATAGCTGTTGATGTATGTTTTCGTTAGTATTGATCGGATGGCACTGGATTATATTCCAGCAGAGCTGATTCCGTTGGTTCGTTACTGGATTTTTGCGCTAGAAAAGCAGCCCGAGAGATTTCTAGGTACTGATGCTGGTTTGATGTTTCGTTAATTACAGGTGGAAAAGGTGAAAGCACAAGAAGGTGGTGCTCCGTCGTCGAAGTTAATGCACCATCAGATCACCTGCCCCCAAATTGGAAACGTTAACGTTTATATACAGGTAAGCTGCTCTGCGATGAATGAACGAAAGAGCGAACGGATGAATTTACACACTAAGTAATCGTAAATAGTAATCGTAAATAGTAATCGTAAACTCGAGATTTCTACATCGAAAGCTAAGTTGCGGGAACCAGCTTATTCACAGGCGCTCAGTCAAACAAAATCGATAGGCAAGAAGGGTTCGGTTCCAGGTCAAGATCCAGGTGGCAGGCAGGCAGGCAGGCAGGCAGGCAGGCAGGCAGGCAGGCAGGCAGGCAGGCAGGCAGGCAGGCAGGCAGGCAGGCAGGCAGGCAGGCAGGCAGGCAGGCAGGCAGGCAGGCAGGCAGGCAGGCAGGCAGGCAGGCAGGCAGGCAGGCAGGCAGGCAGGCAGGCAGGCAGGCAGGCAGGCAGGCAGGCAGGCAGGCAGGCAGCTACTGTTCTCTTTCGCCGAGGTTGGTTTGGGAGCGCTTCTGAGTAGTTTTCTTGAAGGGGCGCTATATAAGTGTTCTGTATAAATAAATAAATAAATACAGTGAGTGGTTTTTAGAATTGGATCTGTAGGATAGATAAGGGAATGAAGAGGACTCAGGATAGGATCTACAGAAGAGGAGTGTTTTCATATTGAGTGGAAGACCTGTGATAGGCAGGTAACCGCGATAAAAACCTATTACGAACCCAGTCAATCATGTGACCAACAGCACAAAGAACTCATTGACTACCGACGCAGCTAATCGGAAAACGAACGAACGCACGCACGAACAAACTAACCAACCAGCATGTCAACACAATCGCTGCATTAACCAGACTGCAACATCCAACAGATGTGGACCAAACAACTATAGAAGCCATATTGAGTATTCAACAGTGGACTAGTCATTAAACAGCGCCGGACAACTAGTCATATATTGCAATATTTTCGTCACAATTTCAATATTCATTCTCTACGTTTCAAAGACTTTCAATTTGAACGTTCGACACAAACATTTCTTTGTCATATCCGGCGTTGAAACGCCTATCAGAATGCTCTTCCTCGTGCAGTCACCAAAACTCCCAAACACCATTACATGATTCCTGTTCTTAAATTACTTCACTGGCTTAAAATATCTGAACTAGTCGAGTACGAAGTCCTATCACTTACCTACAACATACTTCAATCTTCCCAGGCCGCCTATCTTCGTCAATTATTTACAATCCAATCACTTCGCTCAACCCGATCCTTTTCTGCCCTAACACTTCTTCGCCCTGCCATCACCGCATCCTTAAAATTTAGTGATAGCCCCTTAGCCATAGCTGTCCCACCACTCTGGAATAAACTTCCTCCAGAACTGCGACAGTTATCTCACGCTTATACAAACTCCTATGCTCCACCGCTTGCCACTTCTGCATTGGCCATTCACTCAAAACTGAAAACGTTCCTCTTTCACAGATCCTATCCTGACACCCCTTCTTCCTCTTATCTGCCTCTGCTCTCCAGCCCCAAACATCACCCACCGTAGCTGCCACGCTGTCTCTCTGCCTGACTCCTGGATCTTGGCCTGCAAGCGAACCCTTTTGCCTATCGATTTTGTTTTGACTGAGTGCCTGTGAATAAGCTGGTCCCCGTGACGTGGCTTTCGTTGGGCGCTGTAGAAATCTCGGGATTACGATTACGATTACAAGGAGAGGTAAATCGTATGGAGGTCGGCGGCCATACTGATTACCGTATAAGCGCGTTGTGATGACTTCATTAGAGGCCAAAGTTTGCTGCGTTTAATCGACCGTGCGATGCCGGTGCCGGAAGATGATGAATGTGGAATGGATCAGTGGAATAGGTCACAGAACAGAATGTTCACGTGGAATGGAACGTGGAAGTGCGGAGGAGAATGGGAAAATGTTGGAAAACGAAGTTGTTGAGGCTGAAGACTATGGAATGCAGGAAATGGAGTCGAAGAGACGGACTATTTGCGTAAACGGGTTTTTATGTGGGAGGGATGGGCCCCTGTTCGTGACGTCATCATCACTTCATCGGCTAGAATCAAGACACTTAATATAGCGCACCTTTAGATACCTGCCAAAAACGTTCCGCATCTGGCTGTCCGACTGATATAAACAAGTACTCGTAATCGTAAGCTCGAGATTTCTACAGCGCACAATGAAAGCTAAGTCGTGGGAACTGGGTTATTCACAGGCGCTCAGTCAGAACAAAATCGATAGGCAAACCGCAAAAGTGTTCGGTTCCAGGTCAAGATCCAGGAGTCAGGCAGTCAGACAGTCAGACGGCTACGGTGGGTGGTTATCAGGGTACGGTTTCTCGTAAAAGGCTGGAGTTTAGTTTCGAATGAAATAACTGAGAATAACAGACAGACAGACAGACAGACAGACAGACAGACAGACAGACAGACAGACAGAAAGACAGACAGACAGACAGACAGACACACAGAGACACATAGACACACAGACACAGACAGACACATAGACACACAGACACACAGACACACAGACACACACACAGACACACAGACACACAGACACACACACAGACACTCAGACAGACACACATACAGACAGATAGACAGACACACACACAGACACACACACATACACACACACATACACACACACAGACACACACACAGACACACACAGACACACACAGACAGACAGAGATGATGATGTACAGGATTACGACCGAGCAATTCTATTCTGCTTCGAAGTCACAATTTAAGAAATCACGAATCTATATTAGATAAAATACTTAAATATATTAAGACAAAATAATCATAATCAGTAGAAGATAGGCCTACCGCTCCTCTTATCATTCGCGCAATCATTATTATACCCAACGGACGTATCACTGATTCTGAAACACGAAGAACGCGATCTTCATCTGCTTCCAGTCGCAGTACAGATCGTAAAAGTCTTCATCTCAGACGAATTTTTATCACCGCGGGAACATCAAAGTTATCGTCGTCATCATTATTTTCGTCCTCTGTATGTGTGTGGTCTGCCGCCTCGTTTGGCTCCTTGAATCTTTTCATCATTAAGCTTCTTTAAATATTTACCCACCTCAGCCAAACACATCTGGGTTATATAGCTTGCACCAGCTTATGTTATATATACATACATATATGCAAGACTCTAAGAGCCCACACTATGCTGAATTCACAGAGTGTATTGCATATATATATACATATACATTGTATTATATAGATCATATATATGTATTATATATACACTATGACGTCAACATAATGTGGACTCTTGAAGTCATGTCATGTACCATGACATAAGGAGTTTGTTATGTAGAAATTTGATGGGTGTGTACTGCTTACTCGTTTATATCCCAGTGTCTGCCTGTGTCTGTCTGTGTCTCTCTGTCTGTGTCTCTCTGTCTGTGTCTCTCTCTGTCTGTGTCTCTCTGTCTGTGTCTCTCTGTCTGCGTCTCTGTCTCTGTCTTTCTGTCTGTATCTGCCGCTCTGCTTTTTTGATTCTTTCACTGGTTCTGCTTTTCTGTCTTTCTAGATGTGTCTGCGTCTCTCTGTCTGCGTCTCTCTGTCTGCGTCTCTCTGTCTGCGTCTTTCTGTCTGCGTCTCTCTGTCTGTGTCTCTGTCTCTCGTAAAACAAGCAAGCAGACAAACAGACAGACAGACAAAGGAAAATAGCAAGAAAGGGAGGATCATATATGGAAAATGTGGGTGACAGACAGACAGACAGACGGACGGACGGACGGACAGACGGACAGACAGACAGACAGACACAAGACAGACACACAGACAAACACACAGACAGATACAAAGACAGATACACAGACACACAAACAAAGACAGACAGACAGACATACACACACACAGATACACACAGACACATACGGACCCACACGCATACAAAGAAAGGGTAGGAAGCAAGAGAGGTATTAAATTACTAAATTACCTTTTAGAATGGGGATAACAACGTGCCAGTGGCAATGCCTCGAACCGTCCCTTATTATTGGTCGACATCTTGAAGAGAGTCGAGCGAATTGAACCCCAAGCATCGCCCGCCCCACCCCTCCCCCGTCGAGTATTTTTATCAACCAATCAGCGATTCTCAGTCCAATTGTTTCTTCGACTGTCAAACGCAGTCGTCGGCCAATGACAAGAAGCAGTCGAGCGGACGACACCGAACTAAACGAGGATTAAAGCCGGAAGGGCAAGCGGGTGGGAGGGGGTAGGTAGGTTGCGAGGTAGGGAGAGAGGGAGGGAAGGAGAGAGGGACGCAGGTAGGTAAGTAAATTGTTAGAGAGGGAGGGAGAGAGGAAGGGAGGTAAATTGCTAGAGAGGGAGGGAGGTATTTAGGTAGGTAAGGCGAGAGGGAGGGAGAGAAGGAAGGAAGGAGGTAGGAAGGAGGGGAGGAAGGAGGTAGGCAGGCATACAAGCTTGATGGATGGATAGATGGATGGGTGGGTGGATTGATGGATTTATGGATTGATGGATGGATGGATGGGATGGATGGATGGGATGGATGGATGGGTGGGTGGACGGATGGATGGAATGGATGTATGGATTGATGGATGGGATGGATGGGTGGGTGGATTGATGGATTGATGGATGGGATGGATGGGTGGGTGGATTGATGGATTGATGGATGGGATGGATGGGTGGGTGGATTGATGGATTGATGGATGGGATGGATGGATGGGTGGGTGGATGGATGGATGGAATGGATGTATGGATTGATGGATGGGATGGATGGGTGGGTGGATTGATGGATTGATGGATGGGATGGATGGGTGGGTGGATTGATGGATTGATGGATGGGATGGATGGGTGGGTGGATTGATGGATTGATGGATGGGATGGATGGGTGGGTGGATTGATGGATTGATGGATGGGATGGATGGATGGGTGGGTGGATGGATGGATGGAATGGATGTATGGATTGATGGATGGGATGGATGGGTGGGTGGATGGATGGATGGATGGAATGGATGTATGGATTGATGGATGGGATGGATGGGTGGGTGGATTGATGGATTGATGGATGGGATGGATGGATGGGTGGGTGGATGGATGGATGGATGGAATGGATGTATGGATTGATGGATGGGATGGATGGGTGGGTGGATTGATGGATTGATGGATGGGATGGATGGATGGGTGGGTGGATGGATGGATGGATGGAATGGATGTATGGATTGATGGATGGGATGGATGGGTGGGTGGATTGATGGATTGATGGATGGGATGGATGGATGGGTGGGTGGATGGATGGATGGATGGAATGGATGTATGGATTGATGGATGGGATGGATGGGTGGGTGGATTGATGGATTGATGGATGGGATGGATGGATGGGTGGGTGGATGGATGGATGGATGGAATGGATGTATGGATTGATGGATGGGATGGATGGGTGGGTGGATTGATGGATTGATGGATTGATGGATGGGATGGATGGATGGGTGGGTGGATGGATGGATGGATGGATGGAATGGATGTATGGATTGATGGATGGGATGGATGGGTGGGTGGATGGATGGATGGAATGGATTTATGGATTGATGGCTGGATGAATGGATGGGTGGGTGGGTGGATGGGTGGGTGGGTGGATGGATGGATGGATGGGCAGAGGGGAAAGCGAAGGCGGGAAGAAGGCATATTTATTTGTTCTCATCCAATGAAGCAGATAGAATGGGTGGACGTGAGACCGTCCCTCTGGGGCTGGCAGACGGTAAATGATTCGTTTCACGAGGCTAAAATAAATTGTTCGTGTGGTGTGGACGAGACAGAGAATAGGGTTTGGTGTTTGTAGATGTTGGTTTGGGGTCGTATCAGACCCAATGCTTTCTGCCAGTGTCTCAGTCAATAAGCATTAGGTGAGGCACTTGTTGATTGGCTGTCGTGACCAAGGTCCGGCTTTCGGCTCGTTATAATTGGGTTAATGGTCAGTCCTCAACAGCATACTCCGCTTACTCGTTCCACAGCCATTGCTGCCCCACCACTCTGGAATAAACCCCCCCCCCCCCCAAGAACTGCGACAGTCACCTGACCCATCAGACAAACTCATTGATGCTCCACCGCTTGCAATTTCTGCTTCGGCCTTTCACTCAAAACTGAAAACATTCCTCTTTCACAGATCCTATTCTGATACCCCTTCTTCCTCTTATCTCTCTCTGCTCTCCAACCCCAAACATCACCCACCGTAGCTGCCACGCTGTCTGTCTGCCTGACTCTTGGATCTGGACCTGGAACCGAACCATTTTGCCTATCGAGTTTGTTTTGACTGAGCACCTATGAATAAACTGGTCCCCGTAACGTGGCTTTCGTTGGGCGCTGTAGAAATCTCGGGATTATGAATTATGAAATAAAGTCTACTTCCATTTAAATCAGGTCGCAATCGTAATCGTAAACTCGAGATTTCTAAAGTGCTACTTTAAAGCTAAGCGCAGGGCACCAGCTTATTCAGAGGCGCTGCGTCAAGTCAGTGGGGTTGTCCAGAGATGCCATGTGAAGAACCAAGTCCGTTTGCCAGAAGACCGGAGAGAGAGGAGGGGAGAGGAGCTGTTAGGGTGGTCTGTGTTTAATCGGGTTGTGTCAATCGGAAATTCAGTCTGTTCGTGTCTCACATGGGGGGGGGGTGCAGAGGCATACCCTTCTGCTGTGGTCCTTGTCAAAGTTTGAGGAGGGAGTGGCCGTTTTGGGGAAGGGGACAACTAAATGGCGAGCCCCACAATCAGACGGGGGATTGTAGGAGTGCCCCATTTGGTTACGTGGGGCACGTCGCCGGTTGATTAGAACGTTGGGCTCGTAACGCGGAGAGTATATAAATATATGGGTTCGAGTTTCGTCCTCTGAGATGGCTACCGTGTAGGGACCTTGAGCAAGTCCTTCACTCACAGTTGCTCAGCGCCATCGACTGATGCTTGGTCATTAGATAGTGGCGCTTAATAAATGTAGAAATAATAAAAATAGTGATAATGATATTAATAATATTAATAATGATAATGATAACGATAATGATAATAATAATAATAATAATAATTATAATAATAACGCCCGTGCAAACAAGGTTTTTTATGTGACATGAATTGCATTTCTGAATTCGGATGGGGTGGGGGCGATGGCCGGAGAGCCCCCCTCCCCCGTTGGAATCGTCCTCGGTGTCTTATGCGCTGTCGCCCACTGACCTTTAAGGCTCGGTCCACGGTTTGAAACCAGAGCCGCTTTCGAGGATGTCTGTCTCATGTCGTGAAGCGTGCGATGGGATGAGTTTGCATTCGTTATTACTTTGCTGTGTCGTGTTTTCATTTCGCTCTCTCGTTTTTGCGATGGTTAGCTGACTGACTGACTGAATGACTGACTGACTGAATGACTTACTTACTTACTGAATGACTTACTTACTGACTTACTTACTTACTTACTGGCTTACTGATTGACAGAGTGACTGACTGACTGTCTGATTGACTGAATGAATGACTGATTGACTGACTGACTGTCTGATTGACTGACTGACTGATTGACTGGTTGGCTTATTGACTGACTGACTGACTGACTGACTGACTGAACAATATGTGATAAGCAGAACTATAAGCACACGACCATATCAGATGCACTGTTGGCTACTTACTTATTTACTTTATAAATCTGAGATTGGGAGTTAGTACGTAGGAGGTTCAGTAGATTTGACCGGGCTCCTGGGAATCATTACTTAGCAATTTATTTTTCCCAGGCGATTATTTCTGTCCGTTTGGAGTTCAGATGAAGCTAAACAGACGACGAACCATGAATTCCTTGGCAGGAAAATTCCCGGAAGCAGAGGATCAGCAGGAGGATGCGGAGGACGATAAAAAGCAGACTAGGAGGAAGAGGAGGAGGAGGAGGTTTATAAGGGGAGTATAAGAAGGAGAGGAAGAGGATTAGAGCGGAGGAGAAGGAGGAGGATGTTTCGAAGCAGAGGAGTTACAACAGGAGGAGGATTAAGACGAGAAAGAAGAGGAGGAAGAGGAGCTTGATGAAGTTGATCGGGGAGTGTATTCCAAAAGAGAAGAAAGACTCAGGCAAAGAAGAGCTGGAGAAGAGAGAAAGAAATTTAAGCAGACAGACATACATACATACAGGCAGACAGACACACACACACACACATGCACACAGACTCACAGTGATATGTGTACAATATCGTCGAGAAATATAGAGAGGTACAAATACATACATATATACATAGAGACATCTAGAGAGAGAGTGAGTGAGCGAGAGTGAGAGTGAGACAGACAGACAGACAGGCAGACAGACAGGCAGACAGACATACAGACAGAGGAGAGATGGGGAGAGGACAGAGATAAGAGGAGTGGAGAGGAAATGGCAGGATAAATTAGTGCGATGGAATATTCGGGAGCCTTATTGGAATTTTTGTCACTGATTGAACGGATTAAAATCTCATTCGTTTTGATGCTGCTAGCGTTTGCACTGATGTTATGAAACCTGAAGCCAGTTTTTCTGGAAAATTCTGCACTTTTTTCAATTGCGAAGACATCAGATGAAAACAATATTAATATTAATAAACTCCAGATGCGATGGGTTCGATTCTGTTGATGGCTGGGTAGGCGTTTAGAACGTAGTGCAAAATTATCAATAATTGATTGAAAAAATTTTAATTTTGAAGGCAATAATAAATCGTAATCGTAAGCGCGAGATTTCTACAGCGCCCAACGAAAGCCAAGTAGCGGGAACCAGCTTATTCACAGGCGCTCAGTCAAAACAAAATCGATAGGCAGGTCGGGTTCGGTTCCAGGTCGAGATAAAAGAATCAGGCAGGTAGACAGTCAGACGGCTATGGTGGATGGTGTTTGGAATTGAACCGGAAAGTGAGGTTAAGGGAAGAGGAAGAATCATGATAGCGGAGTAGTTCCTCAGTTTAACGACAGCTTATGGCATCAAAGGCCGTTGCCGTCGCCCTCCTCCTTTATCCAGGCTTGGGACTGGCACTACCCCCAAACAAGGCAGTGGTGTTCATGATAGCGGAAGAGAAGTGTTTTCAGTTTTGAGTGAAAAATTATGCTTAAAAGTGGTGTGTTAAGAGTAGAAAATGGTAAAATTCATCGGCTACATTGATCACTGGTAGGGTGAATGACTCTGACCTTTACATAACGTGTCTGACTGAATTCTCTTGCTAAATAACAAAGTCGTATTGGTGGCTTGGCGATGTGTATGAAACACTGGCAAGTACAGTTGAGTTAAACAGCGTCAGTCTGGTTAGTACCTGGAAGGATAGCTGTCCGTGGAATACCATGCTAATACCTCATTCAAAAATATATTAGGTTTTGAATCATATATATTTTATACAAAATATATAATGTATATAGCTTCGGAATAATGCGATTTAAAGGTATTTAAGAAAACATAATATTCAGTGTTTAACGACATCTTGCGGCAGTCAGGGCCCTTAACTTATATTTAGCACGTTTTTTGCAAAACTAACGAGTTTTAGAAATTGACAAGTATATAGCTTCTGAAAAATGCGATTTAAGGGTGTTTAAGGAAGGAAAACCTATATATTAAATATATTATATTAAATTAATATATTAATTTATATTAAAAATTATGTATTAAATATTTTATATTAATTATATATTAAAGGTCAGAGGGAGACAGCGCATAAGACACCAAGGGCGCATCCAATGGGGGGCTCTCCGGCCATCGCCCCATCCGAATTTGGAAATGCAATTCACATCAGAGAAGAAAGACCTTGTGTGTATTGGCCTTATAATAATAATAATAATAATAATAATAATAATAATAATAATAATAATAATAATAATAATAATAATAATATTATTATTATTATTATTATTATTATTATTATTATTATTATTATTATTATTATTATTATTATTATTATTATTTTCAGTGTTTAACGACATCTTGCAGCTGCCAGGGCCCTCTCTCAGTCACTTTGTCATATTAATGACCGCTAGTAGTAGTTCCTCAGTTTAATGACAGCTTATTGTATCAAAGGCCGTTGCCGTCGCCCTCCTCCTTTATGCAGGCTTGGAACTGGCACTACCCCGAACAAAGCAGTTGCAGAGTTTCGTGAGAACAGTTTAAATAGTATTATATAGAACAAATTGACGAGTAATATGTATAACTTCGGAATAATACGATTTAAAGGTGTCTAAGCATAACCTATTATTTTTAAAATGTAAATATAAATACACACGTTTTAAAGAGACCGTATGTTTTCGTCCCTGCTCTTTTTATCGTTAAATTAATCAGGTGAAATCCTTCACCACCGCTGCCCGTTTGAGTGGGCGCCACGCCGTTTAAGGTCACAATGTACGGATCGTTTCTCGTCCCTTACTTAGACAAGCACTATAGACTGTCGTGGATAAAAAGGTGAAAAATGACTACATTATTATTTTCTTCAAAAAATACGAAAAACTGGGATATGTAGTTGTAAAGACCTCAGTCGACACAGTGACAAACTGAATCCCTAAAATTCCCTGTAAATCCTAAAGGTTGTTGCGCTGACCTCATTAAGAGATGGTGTGACAAATATAGGCTTAAGGTTTTTTGATGACGCGTAATTGTAATTTAAGATTTATATAGCGCCTCTCAGAGAATAAACTCATCAGAGGCGCTCCGTGAAGCCGTTGTGACGGGTTCAGAAACCCTGTCTGGGTCACAAATCAAAAGACCTGGCGGTCTTCCTTAACGCCGGAAATGTGTTTCTTTACGGGTAACAAACAAACGGCACAGAGTGTAATAAGAATTTACAGAAGGTTTTATCGAGACGAGTCTTCTTTTGGCTACATGCACCTTTGCAAATTGCAATATAAATACTAATCGTAATCGTAAACCCAAGATTTCTACAGCGCCCAACGAAAGCTAAGTCACGGGAACGAGATTTTCCACAGGCGCTCAGTCAAAACGAAATCCATAGCCAATAAAGGTTCGGTTCCAGGTCAGGATCCAAGAGTCAGGCAGGCAGTCAGCACTCAGACGGCTACTGTGGGTGACGTATGGAAATGTAAATCTCGGAAAATTCTCAGCCTCACACAATGACCAGAAGACCAGCTTATTAACTGGCGCTATATCAAATCAAGTCCGCAAAGTCAGTTTATATGGTCAATTTCAGCGCCAGGTCAGAATCGAGGGGTCAAGCCGAAGAAACTACGTGTTACTTATGAACTCACCATCACTTTACCCCTTGCAATCTCTCCGCAGTTCTTCCACTCAAAATTGAAAACACTCCTGTTTCGCAGATCCTATCCTGATTCCTCTTCTTCCCCTAATCTATCTTGCAGATCCGATTCCAAGCACCACCCACCTTAGCCATCTGACTACCTACCTGCCTATCTCTTGGATCTTGACCTGGAACCGAATCCTTTTGCCTATCGATTTTGTTTTGACTAGGCGCCTGTGAATAAGCTGGTTCCCGTGACTCAGCTTTCGTTGGGCGCTGTAGAAATCTCGAGATTACGATTACAGTGGTGTGAAAAAGTTTTGAATCACCCAACATTTTTGCGTTTCTTCAATTTCCATGGCTATTATCTCTAGTCAGCCATATAGCTAAAAAAGTTAATTCTATGTCGCGTTGCAGGGAATGTATTTAGCTTTGAAAAGTAACATCTTCAGACGGATTACTTTTAATTCACGTTGGTCATGGTACGCATACATGAACCTCCACCCTACAAGTAGAAATGACGGATTGTGCGTTGAAGTTGCTCGTTAAGCTGACCAATCACAAGGTTTATTTGTCAACCAATCAAGTAGGAGACAGCTTGCGCGCGTGAAACGGCTATAAATAAACGTGGGATTCTGGGTATCATCGACAGTTTGGGACTTGAACGGCACCATGAAGAAGGGTCCGAACCTCACAATGGAGCAGCGAGTTCGTGTGTCCGTGATGGACCAAGAGGGCTTTTCGGGCCGCCAGATCGCCAGAAGAATCGGCTGCAGTCAGAGCGCGGTTGTCCAGATTCTGAAGAAGATTAAGGAGACGGGGTCAGTGGTCGACAGGGTTCGCACGGTCATCCACGCGCGTCGACGTCACACCAGGACCGCGCACTTCGCCGCATATCTCTTGCCAACCGCAAGCTGTCGTCACCTGAACTGCTATGTGAGTGGTGGGAGAAGTGCAACATCGCTGTCAGCTCATCAGCAGGGCGTCGCCGGTGCCTGCAGTTCGGTCTGAAAGGGATGCAAGGCACGGAGGAAGCCTCTGATGACCGACGCCCAGAGGCGCAACCGAATCCTGTGGGCACGGCGGTACTCCAGCTGGAGTTGTAAGATGTGGAGAAGGTGCTTTTCAGCGATAAAAGCACCTTCTGTTTGTTTGGCAACCAAGGACACACGTATGTGAGAAGTTTCCCGGAGAAGAATTCAAGCCAGAGTGCCTGAACCTGACGGTGAAGCATCCCCTGAAGATCATGGTCTGGGGCTGCATGGCTGCCAGTGGCGTTGGGCGTCTGCATATCGTCGATGGAACGGTCAACGCGACCAAGTACATCGAAATACTGCATAAGTGCATGTTGCCATCAGCTCAGCAGCTGTTCCCGCGTCAGTTCTTGCTTCAGGATGACAATGCGCCATGCCATCGTGCCAAAATTGTCACCAAGTGGAAACATCAGAATGCTGGACTGGTCCGCCCAATCACCGGATCTGAATCCGATTGAGAATCTCTGGCACAAAGTAGCCTTGGAAATATCCAAGAGACATCCAACCACCAAACGCCAGCTAATCTAGTTGCTCATTGCCGCCTGGAACCGTGTCGTAACCCATGGCCACGTCGTCAAGCTGGTCCACTCAATGCCGACACGATGCAGACAAGTGGTAAAGAGCAAGGGCTGGCCCATCAAGCACTGATCCATCATTGACACATAAAATCGGCCTTTTTCAAGGTCACAACATGATAGAGAAGGCTTACGATCGCAGAGAAATGCTCGTTATTTCATCTCAACACATGCACGTGTACTATACACAGAAGAGGCATGGGCCGCTTTTTTGACTTTTTTCATATCAGCCTATCCAACATTTGGTAAAAATTTATTGTCATGTTATTTCAAAGAAATAAAGTTACGAAATGGTAAACAAACTATATGACAACAATTATTTCATAAGCATATTATTACCACAACATTATTTACCTCGATACAGAGCAGTGAATCAAAGAATTGCAAAAATCGGCAGGTGATTCAAAACTTTTGCACACCACTGTACTACAAACAAATCCAACACTGACGCAAAATCTTGCCACACCCGGTGCGGTTGTCTTTTACGCGCGGCTGACGGGAGTAAATCTGTTCGAATCTGGTGGAAAGAGGTCGCCAGAGTAATAGCCGTTGACAAATCACAGACGCATTCCATTAGGCACTGGTCACTGATGGGTGAGATTTCTAATGAAATTATATCAAGGCGCACGGCGCCCCATCGTTGAGTGCATTCCTCGAAGGTTCTGGGGCAGATGGAGCTTTGGCCATTCCACCCATCATATGAACTCACTAAGGTTTCACCCCTTGCAGTCTCTGCGCAGGTCTTTCACTCATAATTGAAAACACTTCTCTTCCCTCCTCTCTTCTCACTTCTCTTCACAACTCTTCTTCCTCTGATCTCTCTCCTCTCCAACCCCAAACACCATCCCCATAGCTGCAACGCTGCCTCTCCGTCTGACTTTTGGACCTTGACCTGGAACCAAAATCTTTTGCCTGTCGATTTTGTTTTGACTGTGCGCCTGTGAATAAGCTGGTCCCCGCAGCGTGGCTTTCTCGGAATTACGATTACGATTACAATCCTCCACAACTCTTATCCTGATTCGTCATCTTCTAAGCACCATCCACCTTTGCCATCTGACGGTCTCACTGCCTGACTCTTGGGTCTTGACCTGGAACCCAACCGTTCCTGCCTACAGATTTTGTTTTGACTGAGCGCCAGCGAATATGCTGGCTCCCGCAACCTAGATTTCGTTCGGCGCTGTGGAAATCTAGAGTTTACAATTACGATAACGACAGAAGCATACACAAAATAATATCGATCAGCATCGGATGATAATGATGATGATGATGATGATGATGATGATGATGATGATGATGACGACGAAGAAGAAGAAGAAGATGAAGATGAAGATGATGAAAATGAAGATGACGATGATGAAGATGATGAAGAAGATGATGATGATGACGACGACGACGATGACGATGATCTAATAACATGACCCCCAGACTTCATTTTCGCATGGAGCTCCACTTTTCCCATGCCCTGCTTGGCAACTCGTATTCGCTTAGCTTCCACCGGTTGACGCCTTGTGCATAGTTATAGTGATGATTACTGTACTTTTTCTATGGCGACCGTATGGCCTCGACCCTGCTCCTCATTTTTCAACGAATTTATCGGGTGAGACCCTTCACCACCGCTTCACATACGTTTGAATGGACGCCATGTTTTTAGTATTAAAATTCGGTGTTTAGCGACATCTTGTGGCTGGTAGGGCGTTAACTCCAACCTGTTTAAATTTTCTATTGTCTAACCACAACTAAACGAAATTGACAATATATAAATATATATATATATATTCGGAATGCGATTTAAAGGTGTCTAAGCAAAACCCAATAATGTTTTAGTACCCAGTGTTTAACGACGTGTTGTGGCTGCCAGGGCCGTTAAATTCGTCCTCTATTGCTGTAAACTTGGCGGTAGTAGTAGGACCATTGCGACAGTTTTCTGGCCCATCATACAACCTCACGATGCTCCACCGCTTGCAATTTCTGCTTCGGCCATTCATTCAAAACTCAAAACATTCCTCTTTCAGAGATCGTATCCTGATTCCCCCTCTTCCTCTTATCTCTCTCTCCTCTCCAACCCCAAACACCACCCACCGTGGCTGCCACGCTGTCTCTCTGCCTGACTCTTGGATCTTGACCTGGAACCGAAGCCTTTTGCCTATCGATTTTGTTTTGACTGAGCGCCTGTGAATAAACTGGTGCCCGCGGCGCGGCTTTCGTTGGGCGCTGTAGAAATCTCGGAATTACGATTACGATTACGACCAATGTTTAACGACATGTTATGGCATCAAAGGCCGTTGACGTCACCCTCCTCCTTTATCCAGGTTTAGGACTGGCACTAACCGTCTAAAAGCACCGGCAGAGTTGTTAAACAATTAAATGTACGAAATTTTTGAATATAGCTTCGGAAAATGCGATTTAAAGGTGTCTAAGCATAGCCTAACATTTGTAAAATGTAGATGTAAATGTACATGGTTTGTAAATCGACTATATATGGCCTCGACCCTGCTCATTTTTCAATGAATTTATCCGGAGAGATCCTTCAACATTGCCCCTTCAAATGCTGATAGAGAAGTTTTCCATCTGGAGACCGGATCTAATTATGTATTCTGGTTGATTTCAGGGAACACGGACTGCAAAGGAAGTCGTTATCATGACAGTTCATGATCTTGGATGCGACCGTAAGCTCATCATCATCACGATTACACGCTCATCATTCTAGACAGTAATCGTAATTCGTAAGCTCGAGATTTCTACAGCGCCCAACGAAAGCTAAGTCTCGGGAACCAGCTTATTCATAGGTGCTTAGTCAAAACAAAAACGACAGGCAGAAAGGGTTCGGTTCCAGGTCAAGGTTCAATACAATAGGGCCTACAGCTCAACAGTATCGTCGTCGTTGCCGTCGTCGTCGTCATCATCATCATCATCATCATCGTCATCATCATCATCAACATCATCATCATCATCAACATCTCTACCACCACCACCACCACCCCTACCACCACCAGACAACAACAACATCATCATCATCAACATCATCACCACCACCACCATCATCATCATCATCAGCAGCAGCAACTTCATTGCATCTGTTGAACTTATTAACTCGTTGTCATTAGTTGTAATCATCTGTCGTTGCTGTGGATGCGGATGATGTGATGCACAGATACGATGTACAAATCGTTTGTCGATCACCCACGAATGACGAGGATCCGAGAGAGGACCGTCTGGATCCACGTCGACGTCCCAGGCCAGGGCCAGAGCATGCCAGACCTACCACACGAGTCAGTCATGGTCCATTACTATCCATAGATAATAATCATTATCCATAAATAATAATCATTATCCATTGGCAATAATCATTATCCATTGATAACAATCATTATCCATAGATAATAATCCATATCTATAGAGTGGGGTGAGGTAGTGTAGGGTATTGTCTGTGCCTCGTAACCGGAGGGTAGCGGGTTCGAATCTGCCTCAAGCCACTGCGTAGCGACCTTGTACAGGTTGCTCACCCATAACTGTCTGCGAGGAAGGCAACGGGAAACCACCTCACTCATCTCATCCCTGGGTGGCCTAAAGCCAATGGACCTGCCTTCGGGCAGAGAACTCATCATCGTAGAAACTCCAGTGAAGCATGGCGCTGGTCCTGGCTACCCTTCGGCTGAGTGGGAATGCGACCAATGCTACCCAACGACAAGATAAAGTATCCCATATGATCCCACAAGTGACACGTAGGGGAGGCGCCCATTTCCTTTTCTTTAGGCCCTTGAGCCGGCAATGGACGAATCCCAAGGTCCTGGACACGGGGCCAGTGCATCGCAGGGCTTGCCATTTACTTCCCAGCTTACGCCGGTACTAAATTCTGCTTGGTGACAGAGGCGCGGTGTGCGCAAACAACTTGCCCAGGGTCGTTACACGGAGTTGAACCCGCAACCGCATGATCATTGACCAAACGCGTTACCGATAGATCAGTCTCGCACAGCGGTGATCATGTTCTCTGCGTGGTAATAAAGGTAAAGGTAATGAAGGTAAAGGCAATAAAGGTAAAGATAATAAAGGTCGTATTTCCTGAGTGAGAACACGACCACCGCTACCCAACGACAAGATACCTTCTGTAAACTACTCCTACTTTTCTTTTGTACTTGTTCACTGACTCCGGAAGTATGGTGGACTGAGTTTGCGCCAGTTGGCGTCGTATTCAACGGACGGTCAGCCGTTCAAGTATTGACCCGGTTCGTCACTGTTTAACTTCACTGGGCGCTTTTAACCTCCCAATTTGCTCCGATGCTCGTTCACCGAACCCAAAGGATGGAAGGATGAGTTGGCACCAGTTGGCGTGGTATTCAATGGACGTTCAGCCGTCCACGTACTAACCCGGCTCGTTGATGCTGGAACTCAATGAGCGCCGTATAAGAAAGGTCCACCGTTCATCCAGGCCAAGTCCATTGCTGTTTCAATGAGACCGTAGTTGTCATGTTGTCAGGTTGTCAATGTTGCCAGGTTGTCAGTGGTTGTCAGGTTGTCAATGATTGTCAGGTTGTCAGTGGTTGTCAGGTTGTCAGTGGTTGTCAGGTTGTCAGTGGTTGTCAGGTTGTCAATGGTTGTCAGGTTGTCAGTGGTTGTCAGGTTGTCAATGGTTGTCAGATTGTCAATGGTTGTCTGGTTGTCAATGGTTATTCAGCCCTGTGTTCAGCTGTGCGCAGATGTTATTTGCTCGGTTTATCGTCAGTCTTTTACGATCTTAAGCGCTCGATTGAGCAGCGATCTTCTTCAAGATTAGGTGGATCAAGAAGAGCAGATGGCAGGAAATTCTTCATGTCCTTATTTATCTTTCTATGCTTGGTCAAAGCGTAGGCCTACGTCAAGGCGCCTCTACGGGGCGAGAGGATGCCGGTTCGCGTCCCGGTCGTGGCTTACTTCAGAGATTTGAACGGCGCTATAGAAGTCATTAGATTGGAATGGGTAGGATTCGCTTGGATTGGCTTGGATTGGACTGGACTGGACTGGGATTGGACTGGACTGAACTGGACTAGAATAGAACATAATAGATCAGATTATATTAGTCAGGTTGGATTAGATTGGATTAGATCGAATTGGATTACGTTACGTAGGTTAGGTTATGTCAGGTTAGATTAGATTAGATTAAACTGTTTAGGGACGTTGAGCAAACCGTTTATAACCTGATCCGTCATGAAAAACAATTTGGCGATTACCACGTAAGAATTAATAAATTAATCATTAATTACTTGATAATTAATAAATTAATTAATACAGGAATTAATAAGTCGTCACATGGGCAAAAAAGACGAATACAGAGCAGAGCTAGTGAAATATTGTTTTCTTGGGATGGGGGGATCATCGATTTCTATTTCCTCCGCACGTCCCCCCCTTATAATCCGCCCACGGAAAATAGACAAGACCTTGTTTACTGACCTCCTGGCGCTCCCTGGCGGCCAGGTCAGCGGCTGGGTGTTGCTCGCGACGCGTTGCTATTGATTACCGTCACCATGGTAACGTCGTTTGCCCTGCAGAGAGCAACGAGCCTCCGTGGCCTTAGTTTATCGGTTCTTATTGGACCATCGCTACGGGCAGAAACATGCTTACTCAGCTAAATACGGATCATCTTCTTGCGATCTGGTGTGTACGGTGTCTAGCTATTCAGCGTACCAAAGACAGCTGGTACTTTAGTTACAAAAGCTACAGTACCAACAGTGTACACCTATTTGCATATGTAGTTCGCACTTGTGGTACCAATGGCTACAATATTAGTAGTAGTTCCAATGTTTAACGGCATCTTATGGCATCAAAGGCCGTTGGCGTTGCCCTCCTCCTTTATCCAGGCTTGGGACTGGCACCAAACGACAAATGGCAGTGAAAGCTACAATATTCCAACACATATATGTGCATATATACATACATACATATGTTTGCAATTATTTGCATATATTTGCATATATTTGCATATATTTGCATATATAATTGATATTGTAGCTCCCAATAGCCACAGTACCACGATGTCCAACTACTTGCAGTTGCAATTGTTAGTAAATAGAAATATCTGTGATAATGCAGATGGGTGTGTGTATCTGAACATTTATGTATTGCCTTTTAGAGAACCTTTAAAAGGCGGATAATGATACTTGGGGAATTCCGTTGTCTTATTTTAAAGTCCTTAATGGGATGTCTTCCTGTTGTTCCTTTACAGCTATCAGTTCCCCTCGATGCAGAGGATTGGCGAAGATCTTGTTCACGTTCTTGACCAACTGAAGTAAGTACTTCACTCGGAACGCTAATCGAGATTATTCTGCTCTTCTTTGAAAGCTAAACCAAGAAAAAACAAGCCAAAGATATTTGCTTAGTAGTATCGCATTTCGCCACAGCTATAACAGAACTGTTGTTGACCTAAGAGAATTGTTGTTGACTTAACAGAATTGTTGTTGACGTGTTTGACAGAACTGCTGTTACTCTAGATAAAACTGTTGATATCCATGACTTCGCCCTTGCAATCTCTGCGCAGATTTTAAACTCAAAACTGACAACACTCCTCTTCCACATATCCTATCCTGTCTCCTCTTCCCTTACCTCTCCAACCGCTCCAATCCCAAACACCACCCACCGTTGCCATCTGGCTATCTGCCTGAATGACCCTTAGATCTTAACCTATAGAACCGTATCTAAAACCTCCGGCCTATCGATTTTGTTTTGCCTGAGCGCCTGCGACAAGCTGGTTCCAACAACTTAGCTGTTTTGGGCGCTATAGAAATCTCGAGTTTACTATTACAGTTTTTCACGATGATGAATTTACAAGAGAATTGGTTATAACAATCCTAGCATGAAATTGTTAAATGGAACTGAATTTGCTGTGCAACTGTTTTATTGCATTTAACTTTGGCGTCATTTTAAAGCCGGAAATGACGCGAATATGACGTAACATATACCGTACATGGTAATAAGAGAAATGTCGTTAAACTTGCATCACGTGGTACTGAGAGAAATGACGTGTTTTTCTGCGCAGGATCAAGGAGGTCGTCTGCTTTGGCGAAGGAGCGGGAGCGAACATTATGGCCAGATTTGCCGTAAGCCATGAATAATTAATCAGTTTCAATGAATAGCTACTAATCGCAATCATGAATAATTCATAGTCACCATCTGCAGTTTTTCTGCAGTAATTGTCATGCATGGGGCATCTTTTCCTGTTAGCGATAGGCGGAGTGGGAGATGACTAATTAACTTGCTCCAGCGGTCACCCTGACATTCAACCGTCGCCATATCAACAGACTGCTTAATATCGATATAACTATGAGGTTATTATGCTCGTGAGATACAATAATCGTAAATATATGGAATAATGAGAGGAAGACCTACGTCCGTGGTAGAAGAGGAAAAAGATCCGGGTGTGGTTTTTTGATGTTTCTGACGTTTTTGCAAAGGTATTTCTGTTTTTCTTTTACCCATCTATCAAGGTTTTTCGAGCTTTTTGACCCATTTATTGAGGTTTTTCGATGTTTTTGACCTATTTTGACCTATTCGTTAAGGTTTTCCGTGTGTGTTATCCAGGATTGCTTGCTTGGGACAAGAGCATTTCCAGAGGGGAGTCACATTCTGGCAGTCCACCATGCACGGGTCTGGCCTGAGGGGTGCCGGGATATAACCAAGAGGGGTGGAAAGAACTACCCCCACGTCTATAGCTAAATACGCCACTATTGGGAATGATTAAAGGTGCTTTTTGCACCAGGAGCCGCGAAGTCATATTAAAACTCTTTAGGGCGATAGTTCGTCCACAATTGGAATATTGCGTTCAAGGCTGGAGGCGACATCTACTGAAGGACGTTCGGTTAACTGAACGCGTGCAGAGAAGAACAATAAAGATGATCGATGGATGTGACTTCATTCCGTATGAGGAGAGGCTTGGAGAACTGAGACTCGAAAGCATGTGGATAATAAGAATGATGAGAAATTACGTCGTAGAAACCTTCAAAAATTTGATAGGCGTTGAACACGTGGCCCCGGATTCTCAGGACAACTACGCTTTTGAAGTGAATTCATTAATCAACGCAATCTAAATATCTTAATAAAATTATAAATAATAACGATGATGATGATGATGATGATGACGATAATAATAATAATAATAATAATAATAATAATAATAATAATAATAATAATAATAATAATAATAATAATAATAATAATAATAATAATAATAATAATAATAATAATAATAATAATAATAATGATAATAATAATAATAAAACACCACATTTCACGTTTGTTTTGTTATTTAAAAATGGCGACAGATGGCGCACATCGATCGAGTTCTTGGTATAGTTCTTGTTCACACAACCGGAACGACAGCTGGTTTTCTTGGATCCCTCAAGGACAAGGTCAGAGGTCACGTGTCCCGTTGCATTAATTAAATGCTATGTGCAAGGCGATGGTCTCTTCGGTAACGCACCGGGTCTGTAATGCAACGACTGTTGGTTCGAGGCCGCTGAGCGTAATCGTCATCGTAAACTCGAAATTTCTAAAGCGTACTTAAAGGCTAAGCGCAGCTTATTTACGAGCGCTGCGTCAAGTCAATGGGGTTGTCCAAAGATGCCATGTCAGGAGCCAAGCCAAGCTGCCAGAAGACTAGACAGAGAAGGGGAAGAGGAGCAGTTGGGGTGGGTTGTGTTTAAGCTGAGAGAAATGGGAAGACAGTGTATTTGATGGATCAGGGTGGGATTTCTTGAAAAGATGAACGGACTCGTGTATGCGACTCCGAGCATGTTGTTCGCCCAGTGCCGCACTTCGTGATAGCAGAGTCTGGCTGTGTAAAGTGTTGACGTTCCTGTGTTTCTGGAGAAACTAGGCCTACAGAAGAACTAGGCCACAAAGCCTAGGCCTACAGAAAACTGCAGAGCTAAATTTTAATGCAGGTTCTCAATTGGAAGTTGGACCACATCGGGATGAACCCTTCAGCTGAAGCCTATCTGGTGCTGCACAGATATGGAGAGGTCAGTACTTCGTCATTATTATTATGACTACTACTACTACCACTACTACTACTACTACTGCTAATACTGCTGCTGCTGCTGCTGCTGCTGCTGCTGCTGCTGCTGCTACTGCTACTACTACTTTTTACCTAAGGTATATTTGATCCTCAGAAATTAGAAAATTCACCAGAGAATGAAAAAATCTGGAACGGCTAGAAATCGTCAAGATCTGACGGAGCAGAAGTACCATGGAATGAAAGAATAAAATAGCGTTAAATGGTTGGATTGTGATAGGAATGCGCTGGAGAAGATAACTGGTTTCTCTCGTGTCACCAGTGGCACGAGAGAAATATAGTCCTAACTCTGTTATGAAGAGTAGGTCACTGGTGTTAATTGGGCCGAGAGTATCAAACGCCAGCCAAACAAAATGGTATACTTCAGTGCGGTCCCGACATGCGCGTTCCACTTCCGGAAAGTCAGTCCACAAGACAAAGGAGAGGTACACTTCGAACGTTCTTAAGGCAATGCCCCATTGGACACCTTTAAAACGCTTTCGACTGATGTCATTTATAAGCGCGTTCCACGCTGCTTAGTCAAAACCGAACTAGCGACGCGAGGTGAGTCACATCAGGTTCAGAGACAGAACAACCACGGTCGAATGATCCTAAAGTGCATCATACGTCTAGGAATTAAGCAAATGGCCTAAACAAAGGTCATGACCTCCAAGATTGAATACAGTTCCACAATGACTAAGATGTGGTAACGATGATATTATCGTCCTCCTCCTTTATCCAGGCCTGGGACTGGCACCACCCGCAAAAAGCAGTTAACGGAGTTCAGTAGTAGTTCCTCAGTTTAACGACATCTTATGGCATCATAGGCCGTTGACGTCGCCCTCCTCTTTTATCCAGGCTTGGGACTGGCACTACCTCCAAACAAGGCATTGGCGGAGTTACACACAGTTTAACGACACACTATAGCATCAAAGGCTATCGTTCTTCAGATATGGAAGTTTATGTCGTAGTTTCTCGGTAACGCAGTCGATTAATAAATAACATCAGCCGAAAGCGTTTTAAAGGTGTCCAATGGGACATTGCATTAACAGCGTTCGAACCATGCTTCTCTGTCTTGCTTCTTGTGCAGTGACCTTCTGGATGCTGACGTGATTGCTGCTTGGCTTTGGTGCGCCATCGGTTGATGCCTTGTGCATTAGACACAGGCGCATTAGAAGTTTTCTAATAACAATAACAATAATAGCAACAACAACAACAACAACAACAATAATAATAATAATAATAATAATAATAATAATAATAATAATAATAATAATAATAATAATAATAATAATAATAATAATAATAACAATAACTTTCTCTCTGGCGTGAAATTGACAGGTTTTTGTGCAATCCATGAAAAGGTTGTGTAGTTGTTCAGTTGCTGTTCTTTTTGCCCCGCTCTTCAGCAATGTTTTACAAAGTTCGCAATAAATCTCTCGTAAACTTTTTCATAAGCAGGAAATGTTAAATTAACAAATGCTCTGTCTCGTTTTTGTTTATGCTTCCATTTGCTAACATTTGCAACACTTTCAGACGGAGGTAATATTCCGAATTTTTAAATTAGTTTGGTAAAGTTTATACCCTTCCTTTCGAGATATCAGATGTTTTCGTATTTCAAACGCATGAACTGTAGCAATAGTTATCTGTCAAGTTTCCTAGTCGTCGATTGAATGTATCCAAGTTTTCTTGCTATTGTCTTTCAGTTACCTTCAGATAACTAATGATATAGCATTAAAGTAGAGCCTCTACTTCTAGAAGATACTCCACATAAATGTGCAGATAACAATACGCTGCAACATGAGATAAAGCAGCCTCGTACACACCTCTTTTAAGTTTATCACTCTCTATATAAATTGACAAGACGCGCGTTGATCTGTGAAAATAAACTCCGCCACTGCCTTGTTTGGGGGTAGTGCCAGTCCCAAACCTGGATAAAGGAGGAGGGCGACGGCAACGGCCTTTGATGCCATAAGCTGTCGTTAAACTGAGGAACTACTGATCTGTGAAAATAAACTCCGCCACTGCCTTGTTTGGGGGTAGTGCCAGTCCCAAGCCTGGATAAAGGAGGAGGGCGACGGCAACGGCCTTTGATGCCATAAGCTGTCGTTAAACTGAGGAACTACTGATCTGTGAAAATAAACTCCGCCACTGCCTTGTTTGGGGGTAGTGCCAGTCCCAAGCCTGGATAAAGGAGGAGGGCGACGGCAACGGCCTTTGATGCCATAAGCTGTCGTTAAACTGAGGAATTTTGATCTGTGAATTGTAGCCTAACTCTAGAACAGGGCTTCTCAAAGTGGTGTTCCGCGGACCGGTGGCGGTCCGCAACCAACTTCAAAAAGCAGAATAACGAAGAAATGATTCCGCCATATTTCTGATAGAAAGATTTCTTATGGGAGTAAATGTATTTTAGCGATTGTAAACGAAAAATAGAAATTATGATCGTAAAATAAGATTTATTTTATATTCTCGTTTACTAAATCTTATAATATAAATATTTGTCAAATTAAAATCTAAATCTTAAATATAAAGTTCTAAAATCTTTTAAAAGTATCAGAACTATTATATTTTTAAAAGTCATAACAAAACACTTATCAGGCTAGCATTTTAAAGGGCATTAGAGTCTTAGAATTATTAGCTAAAATTGCATTTAACACGATTTTAAAACATATCTTAGTAATTTAGGAAATTTTAGGTGCTCAAAAAAGCGGAATAAATATTAAATTGGACACCGGTCCTGCTGCAGTGGGAAAATTCCTGCCGGTCCGTGACACTGAGAAGTTTAGGAAGCGCTGCTCTAGAAGTTACTCCACATAAATGTGCAAATTACAATACGCTGCGATATGAAATAAAGCAGTCTCGTACACACCTCTTTTAAATTTGTCACTCGCTTTATAAATAAGCAAGACGGGATTGCAAAGTATTTTGATCTATCTATTCGGCATATAAGGGCGGACTATCTCGCAGCTTGATCTTACCAGTGTACTCTTTTTATAACTGAACTCGCTAGAGGGCGCAGCTGAGCAGGAATCTCAAAAATGTTTCTGCTCTTGCGTGAATTTGAACCTTCGACCTTTCGATTGACGGTCGAGCATACAAATCACTAGACTACTGTGCACCCCAGTCGAATCATGTCTGCTAAAAGTAAATTATCAAAACAAGTGAACTATTTAACTATTTTAAAAATATTTTAAATCAAAGGCGCTGCATGATGTATGCACTGTTGTGTAGTTGCCTAGTTTGTTTTTCTGTCAGTGATTAATTTATATTTTTAGAAACATTTATAACTGTTTGAGAAAAGAAATTCCTAAGTGCCTGGCTTGGAATCGAATACCCAACCGACGAATTGGCCGTCCAGCGTGCTAACCCTTATAACGACATTCTTGCACTTAAAATCATTCCAAATCATTTCAACAAAATTTACTGGTTGCACACTTTTTTATTTACTATTTACTGGTTAAATTTGTTTGTGTTCTAATTTCTGTATTAATATTTTATTTAGTTTAATTTGAATGTTTTGGTGCTAGGTTTAGTCATTTTTACAAGATACAGTAGAACCTTCTTTAAACGGACCCTGTTACTAGACGAATTCTGATATACAGCGGTTGACAACATGGATCCGACATTTACTTGAGCTTTAGAATAAAACCTCGTTACCAAATGGTACTTGGTACATGGTACTTGGTACATGGTACTTGGTACATGGTACTTGGTAGGTAGTACTTTGTACATGGTACTTTATATCATTATCACTTACTGTCTTGTCACTTACCTACAACACACTTCAGTCAATCCCAACTCTGCTATCTTCGTCAGTTATTTACAATCCAATCACTGTTTTCAACCTGGTCCTCTTCCCTCCTAACACTTCTTCACCCTCCCGTCATCTCATCTTTAAAGTTTGGAAATCGCTCCATAGCCATAGCTGCTCCAGTATGCAAACTCACTGTCACTTCACCCCTTGCGATTTCTGCGTAGGTCTTCCACTCAAAACTGAAAACACTCCTCTTCCGCAGATCCTAACCTTATTCCTCTTCTTCCCCGATCTCTCTTACCGTTCCAGTTCCAAACACTGCCTGCCTGCCTGCCTGCCTGCCTGCCTGCCTGCCTGCCTGCCTGCCTGCCTGCCTGCCTGCCTGCCTGCCTGCCTGCCTGCCTGCCTGCCTGCCTGCCTGCCTGCCTGCCTGCCTGCCTGCCTGCCTGCCTGCCTGCCTGCCTGCCTGCCACCTTGACCTGGAACCGAACACTTTTTGCCCGCAAATTTTGTTTTGACTGAGCGCCTGTGAAAAAGCTGGTTCCCGCACTTAGCTTTCACTGGGCGCTGTAGAAATCTCGAGATTACGATAACGATTACGACAAAAGGTATCAAGTCATAAAGAACTTTCTGGCGAGATCCAGAGACATTACCCATCACGCTCTGAGTCCTTTTGAGATTGCGCCTTATTTATTTAATTGCAATAAGTAAATAAATAAATAGACAAACAAACAAACAAATAAATAAATAAAAATAATAAAATAGAATAATGCTCCCCTAATTTGTGTAATAGTTTTTGTAATAATTTTCGCAAATAATATAAATAAATAAATGAACAGAATGATACTCCCGTGTTTTTGTATTCCTGAGGGATCGTCTGCACCTCGGGTAAAAAAAACGTGTTGCCTAACAACACATCTAGTGTTCTTTTACCTCAGTTAGCATGTTGTTGCATTTATCGGGTAGTGTTATTGTTAAGTTTTAACGTCTTATCGCTCCCACAGCCATTGACGTCGACCTAACCTTATTTCACTGCTGGACCTTCATTTCCATCAATTAGATATATATATATATATATATATATATATATATATATATATATATATATATATATATATATATATATATATATATATATATATATATATATATATATATATATATATATATATATATATATATATATATATATATATATATATATATATATATATATATATATATATATATATATATATATATATATATATGTCCATGGGTTTAACGACATCTTATGGCAACTAAGGCCGTTGACGTCTTCGACATGAAAATGTTGTTGACGTTGTCCATAAGTTCACTTCTTTCTTCTTATCGTTTCCTTTAAGATTTTTGTTTCCGTAGGTAATGTATGTATTTTTTTAAACTGATTGCAGCACGACATGGATGAGAGACCAAATGCAGGCGAAGGGGGTTTTTGACTGGTTTATGGCACCTTTGTCGACTTCTTGTTGGTTTTCTTCTTGTTGGAAGACTGTCCACTGTCCATTACGGCTCTTGTGTGTCCATTAAGGGTTTTCTCAGTTGCTATAAAGCCTTTTTTCAATATCTGATTTATATATTTTCTGTAATTTTTTCTTTTCATTGGCCATTTCGGCTCTTTTGTAGCCGTCAGGCTCTTTTGTGGCCATTGGGTTCTTTTTTGCCATCAGGCTCTTTTGTGGCCATTGGGTTCTTTTTTTGCCATCAGGCTCTTTTGTGGCCATCAGGCTCTTTTGTGGCCATCAGGCTCTTTTGTGGCCATTGGGTTCTTTTTTTGCCATCAGGCTCTTTTGTGGCCATTGGGTTCTTTTTTTGCCATCAGGCTCTTTTGTGGCCATCAGGCTCTTTTGTGGCCATTGGGTTCTTTTTTTGCCATCAGGCTCTTTTGTGGCCATCAGGCTCTTTTGTGGCCGTCAAGGCTCTTTTGTGGCCGTCAAGGCTCTTTTGTGGCCGTCAAGGCTTTTTGTGGCCATTTAGGCTCTTCTCAGTTGCCATAAAGGCTTTTTTAGCGTATTTATATATTTTCGGTAATTTTTCGGTGTTTTGTTTTTCGTTCTTTTTTCCCTTTTTTTCTTTTTTTCACAAAATACAAATGAAATAAATTATATTTAACGAAATCAACAAAGACTATATACAAATTAGGTAGGTGCAACAATTACAGGGAGCCAATGTTTACAGACAACACCATTTACTACTAAGATGGTGTCCTAACAAAGTGGTATAGACATGTGTATTTTATCAAGTAAAATGACTTAGTGTTACAAAAGGTAAAATTGATAAACATACAGAAATGTGAGTTTGGCACACAGGCCCATGTTGTATAAAAGACATAACAAAGTTAAATATCCATCAGTTACACGCAGTCGATGATTATATATAGCGTCGTTGCAAAGCGTTTTAAAGGTGTCCAGAAATTGTACTGAATTATTCAGTGCTAATTTATCATGTACAGCTTTACATCCGTTATTACGTAGAAGCAGATGTCTCCATTTTTTAACATGACATTTCATGGCTGCCAGGACTGTTGGCGTCTACCTTACCTTGTTAAAGTGTAAACTTAATTTATATATACTGATATATCACGTCGTCGGAAAGCGTTTTAACAGGTATCTAAAGAGCGCATTTTATCATTTACTGCATACCATAAACATTATACATCAGTTAGTAATTATGTTAGTAATTATCGTCCTTGTCTTGTCATATTTCTTGGTAACTTTCCGTTCTCGACGTTTCTGGCTTCGGCTTATCCTCCTTGGGCAGCCTTTCTGCCGGATTAAATTGACCCTTGGAATTGACTGGATTGTCGATCGGTTTAGTAGGAGTGCCATCAAATGATGCCTAGTGCATTAATAGAATGGCGCTATAGAAGTCCTAAGATCCGAATAGTAGCACTTCTTTCCAATGTTTAGCGACATCTTGTGGTTATCGTTGGCCGTTGATTTCAACCAAAGAGGTTATACTACATACACTTAGAGTATTATATCATTGATTTCAACCCCACTTCGACCGCAAAAAGACTATCTCAAGACGATCAAACGCAACTAATGAATATCTAGCATCACTGGAAAGCGTTTTAAAGGTGTCTAAACGAGCGCAGTGAACTAATTATTCAGCGTTAATGAACATTCATATAATTACACCTTGGTTAGTGCTTACGTTATTATTAGTATTTCATACCGTTGTTTAGCGACATCTTGTGTAGGCATCATGCCAGGATAGTTGACGTCAAACTTAGGTTAATTGATAACAACATTTAATATCAAAATAAACTTAATGGATGGACTCCAACAGTTTAACGACATCTTGTGGCTGCCATGGGCGGTTGACATCAACATACCTTAGGAAGAAGATTATTGTTTTAATATGCTGCTCCGAAAAATAGCCATGGGTATGAGGTATTAGGGTCTTCATTTACTTAACCTCGGCGCGTGAGGGCGGGTGGTCTAAACATAGTTGGCTGATATTTAACATGCTTTGGCGTAATTTTTGTAGTAGGGTCAATGTCATCTGATTTTAAAGACATCTTCTGGCTGAAAAGGCCCTTGGTGTCGCCCTCCTCCTTTATCCAGGCTTGGGACTGACACTACCCTCAAACAAGGCAATGCCGGAGTTTTCAGTGTCGGTGTATGGTTGTCAAGAACATGATAAAGATTTGCTAAATGTAAAAAGGGTGTGCAAAGTGAATTTCGAGTTAACAGAAAATTGTCGTTTGCTGTTTGTTGCCGATAGTTGTCGAAGGCCAAGGACACTGATCAGCTGAGGGCGGCCATTGAGAGCTACCAGGTCACCCTTCGAACGAAGGCCAACCCGAAGAACTTGAAAAAATTCGTGGAGGCATTTCTGAGGTCAGCTAAACGCTTTGTTTCATTTCTGTTGATCTTACATTCGTGCCATATTTCTCTAGATTCACCGATAGATAAGTCTTTAATTCTATTCTATTTTCCAAACTAAATTAATTTTCTAAGATTAGTTGCATCCACCATACTTGAGATGTAGGGCGTGTAATCATTCCTTTCTGATGCCATGAACCGAGAAAGGGTGAATTCCAAAGTCATGGACGTAGGACCAGTACGCAACTGACTGACTGACTGACTGACTGACTGACTGACTGACTGACTGACTGACTGACTGACTTGCTTACTTACTTGCTTACTTACTTGCTTAATTACTTGCTTACTTACTTACTTACTTACTTATTGATTTATTTTTCTAACAGTATTTGATAAGAAGTTGTTCGTTGTTTTCAGGAGGAGCAACATTGCTGATAACATCAAAAAGTTGAAGTAAGGATTTTCCTAAAGTTAACTTAAACTAAGTTAAATTAAATTAAATTTAGGATTTTTAAAATTAATAATATATATCAGTCAAAATTAGACCTAGCGAGATCGTAGCGAGGTTCCTGTGCATATGTACGAGGCTACGATCATCAAAATCTGTGATTATTTCTTCTAAGAAGTTAAGATCTAAAACGGTTGCGCCGAACAGCCTTCCGGCAACTAGTCACGAGGCCAAAACTGTTCAGCGTTTTTAAAAAGCATTTAAAATTTCTTCTATTATGTAGCTCGCGACTTACGATGCTGTATAAATTGTCGTCATTATTTACATCGCACTACACGAAGTGCTTTTGAAAGGAGCGTTTTCTGCGCCGTACAAATATTGAACCATATAACTACAACGACACCTTGTTACCGCCTGCATCCGTATCTATGTATCCGGCTATTTATATAGCTCCTGTTATGAACCCTAGAAAAGCTCTATAGTTCGAATTATGAAGTGGCTAGGGACGTAGATAGCAAATTAAATTAAACTCCTAGAATGTGACGTCATTCTAACGCATCCTCATTATAATATGGTTCTTGTTTCGGCTCCAACAGTAAGCGATAGTGTAGTAGTTAGTGTGCTAGAGTCTCGACCCAGAGGTTGAGAGTTCAAATCCTCACCAAGACTGACAGTACGAAAGATATTTTAACATCTCTCCTCTGCTAGCTCCCCTAGCGAACTCGGCCATAAAATGAGTGCACTGTCCATACGCTGTGGGTGGGACCTCCTCAAATGCTGAGACAGAGTTGTTGACTCTTCCTACCCATGGCTGCCAATGAGGATTAGCTCAAGGGAATCCTCCCCTTTATCTTCAAGGGTTTTTAATTCAGTTTTTGAATGTGATCTTCTTGTAAGAAAAACCTGATGCGGCTTTCAAGGACAAAATGTCGGAATGGCTGGCTGCACTGGCTAAAGCTTACGTCAAGGCGCCTCTGTGCGTGGGAATGCCCACCGGAGATTTGAATCTCGGGCAAGCACGGACCGTCCACGGGGACCTTAAATGACGTGGCGCCCATTCAAAAGGACAGGGGTGGTGAAGGATCTCACCTGATAAATTAATTGAAAAATGAGCAGGAACGAAGACATGCGGTCGCTTTAAAACGTGTACATTTACAGTTTACAAATATTAGGTTCTGCTTAGTCGCCTTTAAATCTAATGTTTCCGAGGGTATATACTTGTTAATTTCTGTTGATCTTGCTGTAAGAGCTATAATAAGTGTTATTACAAGTTGATCTTGTTGTTATAAGTGCATTATTCAAAATGCATTACCTTTGGAAAGGTTCTCATGTATTATTATGATAGAAATGAATGATTGTCTAGGCCTATGCCTAAGTTTAATGAACTACCAATGAACTATAACCTGGATAGATGAAAGATTCAATAATCTCCCAAAATGTTATATTACATGTTGGTAATTAAGACATTTTTAATTCTGTCTATGTCAATATTTGATGGTAAAAGTTTAGTTATTTCTAATTGCTTTATAAAAGAAATGATGACATTTTCTAAAATAATGACAGACATTCTTTAACAAGTACTTCAAATACTAAATCCATTTTCTGTAATGTCGTCAACGATCGTTGTAATCATACGATGACAATAAATTATTGAACTGTGTGTGTGATCTTTAATTCTGAATATAAATAATACAAAAAGCGATGATAGGTCGAAGTTAACGGTCCTGGCAGCCCCAAGATGTCGTTAGACACTGGATACCACAATAATATTGGGTTTTGCTTAGACACCTTTAAATCGCATTTTTCCGACATTATATACTCGTCAATTTCAGCAGCCAGCCACATTTGCATAAGCGGTAGAGATCGAATTTAAGGGCGCTGGCAGCCACAAGATGTCGTTAAACACTGAATAATAAAAACACAAATATTGGGTTGTGCCTAAACACCTTTAAATCGCATTTCCAGAGGCTATATATAATAACGTCAATTTCGTTCAATCGTTGGTTATATTTCCGGACTTACTGTAGGTCAGCGTAAACAGCCCTGGCAGCCACAAGTGAATACTTATACAAAAGACGTGGCGCCCATTCAAACGGGCAGCGGTCGTGAAGGATGGTGACTATGAATACGGTTGCTTGCTTTCTCAGGTGCCCAGTGCTTCTGATGACCGGTCAGAAGTCTGTCTTCAATGGCACGACGAGGCTTCTGCACCACGCCATCCTCAAGACCTGCTCCGACAAGGCCAAGGTCGAGTTCATTGAGGTCGCCGGGGTCGCTAACATACTCGAGGAAAAGGCAAGTCCGTCTACTGTCCCGCCGGGGCTCTGTCGACCAATCGCTTCTTTAGACTGGCTGATAGTTCTACACCTAGCGCCTTTGTGAGGAGGGGTTCTCTAAAGGCGCTATATAAAGAGCCAGCTACTTACATACATAAGTATGTACACACATACTTGCATACAAACATTTATACATATATGCATCCATCCATACATCCATACATACATACATACATACCTCAATACACACATACATTCATACATATATACATACTAGCATGCAAACATCCATACATATATATTACATATATACATACATGCATACATACATACATACGCACTTACATATATATACATACACACATACATACATATATACGTACATATACACATGCATTCATGCATATATACATACATTCACACATACATACGTACACACATACATACACACAAAGTTACATGCAAACCACCATGCATGCACACTTAATGGCGTAGTAGCACCATTAATGATTTCCTCAGATGGTGCTATATAAATTACAGTTGGCCTATATATCACATTACGATGTACAAAATAAATTACAGTATTCTTCAGCGACTTAGCTTTCATTGGGCGCTACAGAAATCTCCAGCTGCGGTTACGAATTTCTTGCCTGAATGATGTCAGATAGTTCATTCACGCGACTTAGCTGTTCGAAGTGCGAATTTAACAATTATGTTTACAAAAAGTCCAAACAGATCTAATCGTAACCTTGAACTCGTGTTTTCTACAGCACCCAAAGAAAACTAAGTCGCTGGAACCATCTTATTCACAGGCACTCAGTCAAAACAAAATCGATAGGGAAGAAGGGTTCGGTTCCAGGTCAAGATCCCAGAGTTAGGCAGGCAGGCAGTAGGAGCCTTCCAAGGTTTGAATTTATCTGCATTCTAGCTGACTGATAGTTATGAACGACAGACTGATCAACCTGATTGCCCACCTACTTATTTATTTACTTACTTACTACTCACTTTTGAAAAAAAAGATCAGTTTATTGTCGTATTTTCGTTTTCTTCAGCCGGAAAAACTGGCCGAGAGCTTCCAGTACTTCCTGCAAGGATTGGGACTTGGTTAGTTAAGTTCCTTTTCACACGAGTCCTGCAGTAGGCGAACATCGTTCGAGATAGAACGCGGTGAACTGAGTGCAAGATAACGGATAACGAATTGTCCATTTCACTCAAGAAAATTGAATGTGGGACTCAAAAGTGAAAGTCCCTTATTGCCCTTTGGCGCGGCCAAACATGAATATAGGTCTCTTGATTAACGTAATCATTGATATGCCTATATAATCTGTCATTGGACCAGTCGCGGATTTATTTAAAGGCGGGGAGGAGGTTCGCCCCTCCCGCCCCTCTTGGTTACATGCCGACGCCCCACAGATTAGACCCTTTATGGTGGACTGCCTGTAGGTGGCGTTCCTTTGGAAATGCCCTTGCCCCCACGCAAGCAATCGTGGATCCGCCACTGCATTTGGACCCAATTTCTCGACATAGGTTTAGTATATTGAAACGAGTCTATTCCACACATCTGTCTGTCTGTCTGTATGTCTGTCTGTCTGTCTGTCTGTCTGTCTGCCTGTCTGTCTGTCTAGTGTTATTCGGAAAAGCTGATGTAGCCGGTCAATTGTCAAATTAATATCACGTGATTCGTCAGGTCGCTCCACCGCTGGAGCATTTGCGCATGCGTCTGTGCAAATTATTGCGTTGACATTGCAATACAAACGATCATGAATATGCAGGCAGTTAATGATTCTTATATGAATATTCATTACATTCTCAGCCTGATATAGGCCTACGCAGTGGCGGATTTAGCTGTAGGCGTGGAGGGCGGTTCCACCGCTATTGGTTATACGCCGGAGCCCCTCGTTATCGTAATCGTAATTCCGAGATTTCTATAGCGCCCAACGAAAGCCACGTCACGGGGACCAGCTTATTCGCAGGCACTAAATCAAAACAAAATCGATAGGCAAAAGCGTTCGATTCCAGGTCAAGATCCAAAAGTCAGGCAGAGACAGCGTGGCAGCTACGGTGGGTGATGCTTGGGATTGGAGCGGAAAGAGGGTTAAGAGGAAGAAGGGGAGTCAGAGTAGGATCTGTGAAAGAGGAATGTTTTCAGTTTTGGATGAAAGGCCGGTGCAGAAATTGCAATGGGTGGGGCATAGGCGAGTTTGTACATGTATGATGGGCTCAGACCAAACCCGTGCATGGTGGACTGCCAGGATGTGGCCCCCCTCTGGAAATGCTCTTCCCCCACACAGAAACAATCCAGGGGCCTCCGCTGGGCCTACGTCCGCGTATCGTAACTGCCTTGTTGTTGTTATTGTTTTTGCCCAGTGTCTTCGCTTCCTATGCACAACGTGTCCCGTTCGGTTCCTCCACCACTTCGTGTCCGCTCTCTCTCAATGGTTGACTACGATATGCCGGCCTCGCAGCGTTCTTCCCTCGACGAAAGGTCAGGGCTCTCCTCGCCCGTCAAAGGAAGCCAAGGGGAAGGCGCCCCAAAGGGAGTTGTGCACACCGCGTTGGACTGAACACCTACTAAGTTCACAGGGGCGTCCAGTTGATGATGACGATGTTATTTTGATATTCGTGTTGAGTGTTGTTCGTTGCAGATAAACGGACAACAGTGTGTTTGTTTAAACTATTTTTGACGCGTTGTACAGATTAAGAAATTTTTGTTGTCTGGCAGCCACTAGATGTCACGTTTACTGCCGTTGGAAATATTCGTGTTACGGCTGCATACTTACTTACTGAATTCAGCCAAGTTTTCTGTTTCAAAGAATGCCTCGAAATTTATTTAAAGAACTTTTCTGGAATTTGATTAATGTATAAACACCTTTTGTAACTGACGTTAAACCTATCGTAAAGTTGTAAAATTAACCTTAATTTTTAAAAGTTAGCTAAAGCTGAAAGATATAATGTTAGTAAGCTTTAATAAATTAATTTAATTCAATAAGGTTTGTTACCGCGATTCCTCAATTATTTTTGCTGATATTATGTTGCATATTTTAAAGTAGTTGAAAAACAAATCGTTCCGATATCAATCTCACGCACTGTGCCACACGAACACATGTAAACCTTCTGAAACTAGTCAAAATATGGCTCTGCATTATTTTTCCGCAAATAGTCACAGTTCTCTGTGACCAGCATTTAATTTTTTCTCCCTCTTATCTGTTCAGCAGATCCAATTCCAATCACCACCGTAGCCATCTGACTCTCTACCTGTCTGACTTGGATCTTGACCTGGAGCCGAACCCGTGCTTTAACTAAAAGCAGTTAAATGCCAATGGCCGATTGATTTGGGGCACATGGGCCCACAGGTAACAGGATTGCGGAGAGTAAGGGTTCGAGCCTCCCTTCGAGAGGGGTACTGTGTAGGGACTTTGAGCAAGTTCTTCACTCACAACTGCTCAGCGCCATTGACTGATGCTTAGTCATTAGATAGTGGTGCTTAATAAATGCAGGCAGGACGATAATAACTAAATTCAATTTGTTGGTCGAGTTAAACCGCAGCAATTGCAATTCTTATTTTTTGAAAATGAAATATTTTACATGTCCAAATGGATACAGCCCTTTTGTAGTTTTACTATAGCATAACATGAGTTTAAACTTCTGAATAGCCGAGTTCAGAAGACATTTAATCTGCGTTAGAACCACTGCTACGTTGATGATATGCCACTACAGAAAACTGTATCCAACTGCTGGGGTTAGGCTACAGTTTGTGCGCCTGTTCGTATTCAAGAGATTGTCTTTGCAATTTGGCAATTTTTAGCCGACGTATGTGGATATATTGTCTTGAAGTATTTGTAACCTCTATATTTTGTGTCTTGGACATGTTGTTAAGTATATTTTGCGATTCTGTACATAGCAAAAACAGGTTATCTAATTCAATGGCCATTTATAAAAAGCCATTAAAACAAAACTGCTTCAAAGGCAGTTAAATGTAAAAAAGTGAATATGCTTGTTTTACATGGCAACTGTATGGCCTCGACCCTACTCATTTTTCAATGAATTTATCAGGTGAGATCCTTCACCACCACTGACCATTTGAATGGGACAACGCCACTTAAGGTCCTCATGTACGGAAATTGTTTGCGTACATGAACCTTCCATCCTGCGATTAAAAGGAAATATAACAGGTTTCCTTGTGGAAACATGTAACGCATCACGTGGATCTGTCCAGCAATTTCAACAGAGGCTTCTCAAGGAAGAAGTTTCCATATGAGCTTAGATTGACATGTTCAGAATTCTTGTCAAACTTCACATTTGACAGTTCCCAGCCAGCATGCCCATAAAGTGGGGCCCATACTTTGCCCTATAAGGGTCCCGTATGGGCATGTTACCTTGGGTCACAGTCTGTTACATTGAACGAGTTCAGTTTAAGTTGTTTGAAAAAAAACTGTGATTTGTGCTGTGCTTCAGTTAAATTAAACCGGTTTCCTCTTATCAATTTTGTTGTTTTCTACTGTATATTTAGTGGCTGATGCTTAGACATCACTGACATCAGTTGAGCTGCCAATCCACAGGTCAGGGTTTGAAATTCCAAAAAGCATTCAAGTCATCCATTCAACACACACCAGTCAATTAATCTAGGTATAAAATGAGTGCATCAACTGCACACTTGATATGAGATCGGGCAGAACTGCAGGGGTCTGGCCACTGCCCTCATATACACGAGGCTAAGAAAATTAAGCCAGAAACACAATTTACACACAACTGTTTTTTGGATGTTTGCTCGTGTGATCTTGTTCTGTTTTATCACCGAGTACAATATAAAAACTCGGTATTTGACTACTCGCCTTAATTAACGTGGAATTTGTGGGTTCAAGCCTCCCGGAGATGTTTACAGCGTAGAACCCTTGAGCAGAAGTGTGCTTGGTCTTTAGGTGAACGTGCCTGCCGAACAGACACCATGCAATAACCCTGGGCAAATTGTTTGACCACACTTGCCTCTGTCACTTAGGAGTAGAATTTGGTACCGGCACAAGATGGGAAGTAAACAGTATGTCCTGTGACACACTGGCCTCGCCCCAGGACCTTGGGATTCGTCCACTGGCTGCGTTACACTTTGGGAAGTGGCAGCCTCACTTCAGTCTTACCTTGAGCAGAGTCCTTCAGGCAAAACTGCTTATCCCATCAACTAATGCTCATCGTTCTATATCTGTACTACATTAAAACAAACAAAAAAGAAAAGGAAATGAGCGCCTCCCCTACGTCTCACTTCTGGGATGTGGGATACTTCACTTACTTTACTAAAACAAAGAAATAACAATGAAATTAAGACTGCAAATCTTGACGAAGTTATATTACGTGGTTTCGTGAAAAGCACTCAGGATGTTATGGGTTCAACACCATAATCTCCAAACTGGTAGTAAATCTCAATCTTAAAAGCTGTAAATTCAGTAAGAATAAGTTGGCAAATGGGGCAAAAACACTCCACCGTTTAAAAAGAATTGAAACGGGGATTAAAAAGTTTTAAAACGTTGGCAGACAATTGAATCAGAATTGAATTGAACTGGCAGACAATCACCTCAATGCAAACAACCGCAACCACCGATCATCCACAAACACACAATTGAGCAGTTCCTCAATTTATGGCTTGACCCAATTCTTTCTTGCACTCGACCTGACACATTTCAATTTGAGATTAATAACCATTCAGATCACGGTGCATGCAGGAACAGAATTACTTTTCGTAGGAAAGACTAAACCATAGCTGAGCGGTAGATACCACACCAATCATGCAGACTGGACCAGTTGGAAATGAAGCCGCTCAGAAATTGTTGAGCGAGAGTATACGGGATCAAATCGGTTTTCAAACTGTCGAGAAATTACGTTCGACAGTTTTCTTGGTCCGGCAAGCTCACACTGCACAAAATGTCCAATCAAAAAACAGTCTGCACAAAAATCAACCAACCAGATCACTATTGGTGTCTCAAACCGTCCAATCAGACTTCACTCTTCATCACAGAAAGCATCCAATCAAATCAGCCCATGCTGTCATTGACCTATCAAAATGCAGCTCACGTCGCACGAACCGACCAATCAAATCGGTTCTGTGCCAACACTGGCCAATCAAACTGCAGCTTTCATTGCACAAACCGACGACCAATCAGACTACAGTCTGCCGAAGAGAAGAACGACGCCTACGACTCGAGAGAACCGCTCTGGATGTTCATGTTCGGGTCATAGTGGTGTTCCTCCCGGTAGAACATCTTCCGACAGACGAACCCCTGGAGCGAGAGCGGAATTGGAAGTTTCCGGGCGATCTTCACCAGGTTGGCGTGGTGTGACATGCAGATACGCATCTGTATCACCTTGCGACACATGTTCTTCAGCGACTGTGGCTGACGTATTTGCATAGCATACCACGTCCGAAAGTCGGGCGCGCTGTTAAGCAGGTCGTCGGAAATCCCCGGGCCCTTGTAGAGCAGCCACTCGATGAGGTTCAGCATGTCTGCGCCGGCGCGAAACAGCGTCACAATGCAGGGGAACTGGTGGCACAGGTCCTCGGCGTACAGTTTTGTGCTGAGCGCGCTGACGCAGATGTAGAGTGGCGTCCGGCCCTTGGTGTCGATGAGGTTCACGTTGCTGCGAGCCGAGATCAGCAAGTTCAAGATGTCAACAAGTTTCCAGTGCGCGGCGATGTGTATTGGTGCCTGGCCAGTCTTGTCAGATCTGGAACAGTTAACAAGATGAAAAAGGTAAATGTAACAAGGTTTTAAAAGTTAACAATAACAAGGTTATGAAGGTAAAGGTAAAGAGGTTCAAAAACATAAAGGTAACAATGTTTTAGAAAGGTAAAAGGGCTAAAAAGATAAAGGTAACACAGTTTTCAAAAAGGTAAAATGGTTAAAAAAGTAAAGGTAACCAGGTTAAAAAAGTAAAGGTAACCAGGTTTGAAAAAGACAGAAGTAAAAAGGTTAAAAAAGGTAGAGGCAACAAGGTTAAAAAAGATTACGATAACAAGATTACAAAAAAGGTAAAGGTTACAAGGTGCTGCACGGTGTTTGATTTGGTACATTTTTAAGGTGCCCTGGTTACAGTTCCTTAAAAAAACAGCACAATCTGTAAACAGTAATGCTTGGACAACCAAAAGTCATCACTGGCTGTAGCTCTCTTAGTCCTTAATCCAACAATTGCAGGTTTGAGCCTGCTGAGTGAACTGCATGCAACAATCCTGGCCAAGTTGTCTGCACAAACTTGTCTCCATCGAAAAGGACACCAGGAAGGAAAAATTCAGTAGCTGCGTAAGCCAGGATGTAACAGGACCTTGGATTCGTCCATTGCCCGCTTAAAGGCCGAAGAGAAGCAAATGAGTGCCTCTCCTACTTTCCACAACAGGATATGGCAGCTTTTCTCATTTATTTCACAGTAAAAGACCATCTTGCATCCCTCTATAGAAACTCCTGAGGAGCGGAGTCTCAAGATGCAAACAAGACCATTCCAATCCAATCACAGGTCATCGCCTTCGGTGAGGTGTCCTGTAACTAAGGTACAGGAAGGCAAGATCATCACTCAAATATTTAAAGCATCTATTAACAACAGTGCTGTGATATTTATCGCAATTATAAATTTATGTATTCAAAACAAAATCGATAGGCAAGAAGGGTTCAGTTCCAGGTCAAAACCCAGGAGTCAGGCAGGCAGGCACCTCACTAGTACTTTTCAGCAAACACTTCCACAGCGATCAGAAGCAGTGCAGGCAAAGTTACAAAAGGGGCAGAGGAACAATGGGTAAAGACATCCCATGTTTAACAGGGGCATACATCCATTAAGCTCCCCGTTCCATCACTGATCAGAACTGGCGGAATGTCCACTAAATTAAATAAATTGTATTAAATAATTAAATAACATTAAATTATATCAGCTGGTGAGAAATGGACAATAATCACACATCACATTAACTGGAGATCAATTGACAATAAACACATATCACATTAACTGGAGATCATCAATGGACAATAATCACACATCACATTAACTGGAGATCAATGGACGATAATCACACATCACATCACAATATCCTGGGCTCCCTCAGAACTCCTTTTCATCGGGTTTTCGTCAATCAATATGGCCAACAACCCACTTGTCAACAATCGCTCCAGCCGCCAAGAGCTTCAAAATGGCCGACCGACACGAATGCGAATGTACGATGGCGTTGTTGACGCAGATGTAGAGAGGAGTCTTTCCTTGGAAGTCGGCCAGATTGACATCGGCTCCTAAAAACAATCGCAGCAACATTGAGTTGAAAAGTTACGCACACAACTGCATTTAATATTACGATTTTCACAATTAAATTACGTTTATGGTTCTGTTTACGATCACGATTATGTTTACAAATGCAAATAAGTTTACAACTGCAAATAAGTTTTACAATTGCAAATAAGTTTACAATTGCACATAAGTTTAAAATTGAAATTACGCTTACAATTACACTTATGATTAGTTACATTTATGATTAAAACTGTGTTCACCGTAGCAATTGTTTGCCGTTACAATTATGTTACAACTGAGATTATGTTAACATTTACAATTACAACTGTTAACAATTACAAGTAGCTACATTTATGACTACAACTACGTTCATCAATACAATTATGTTTACTATTACAAATATGTTTACGATTACAATTACGATTACAACTGTGACAATGAAAACAGTGAAGGACTGACCACCCCTGGCCAGTAACTCGATGAGAGTAGGTCGGCCGTGGAATGCAGCCTTGTATATCGGAGTACATCCATTTTTATCGCATTTGTTTATGTAAGCACCGGCGCGCAGCAGAACCTAATCGCAGAAACAAGAATCAGCACATGCAACATCATTGGCAGTTTTCAAACAGGACTGAAGGAATCAGGCACCTAATGTAGGTACCGTAACATATGGTCAAATAAAGTGATGATGATGAATTCTCTTCCTGAAGGCAGGTCCATTGGCTTTATGCCACCCGGGGATGAGATGAGTGAGGTGGTTTCCCGTTTCCTTCCTCACAGACAACTGTGGGTGAGCAACTTGTCCAAGGTCGTTACACAGTGGCTTGAGGCAGATTCGAACCTGCAACACTCCGGTTACGAGGCACAGAACATACAACAACACCACTGCGGTAAAAAATGCTAAAAGCAGAGTTTGATTTTAAGATGAGGACGAGGAGGAGGAGGAGGAAGGGAGGAAACTTCTCTGTTTACTGGCGACATTTTGACCCTGCCCATATGCCTTTTCTTCTACATATTTTATCCTGTTTAAAATCTGCATTTTCTTCCTGTCCACTGCGCATGACCACGGCCATGTTGGCCGCGTGGCTTTCTGTGTCACTTTGACAGATTATATCGTCTAGAGTGACATAAGCTCGATAATTTTCTGCAGTTTCGTTGCTTTCTGTTGCCGAGTCTGCTTGTCGGAATTATTTTTCCTTTCCAACACGGATTTACTGCAATTCGGACAGTTTCTCTGCCTGTGTTCGTGACCTTCTGTGCCTGGAAGAGTCCACATACAGAGGGGGGACAGGCTTCCAGCTTGACTCGAGCCTCGGACCTTCAGACCATCTGTCAGCCACGGAACGGCTCAACTAACTAACGGCTTAACAACCTACCGGCCGGCGGGCGACGAATACCTGTCCTTCCTGCGTATATCCTTCAGATCCGGGAATATCTGAACGCCGCGTCGCTTTCCATCTGCGAGGAACTGTTGGACGGTGGGACAACAGCGTGCCATCGGCGGCGGATCACATCACCCATCGTCGTTTCCTCATCCTCGACGCTACGTGCTTCAGGAACTTCGGGACTTCAGAACATGCCATCGTCTTTTAACTCTAGTTGGGAATCTGTTGGTATGGCTTTGTGTGTCTGCGCGAGCTTGCCATTGGCGACTCATCTAGTTGCCTGAGCTATTTTCACTAACAGGATACTATTCTGTTCTTAATGACACTTAACATCATTAGTGACTTAACATCAAGTCTAGCACAGTGAGCGCCACTGATTCTTAGAGAGGCGCTATACAAATTTCTGATTACGATTACAATTACAATCTCAAAATACATGAAACCAAATCTCCTGATGCGAGGCAACATGTGGTAACATCAGGTTACTGAGTACCACATTACTTCTTTGTACTCACTCCAAGAGGCCACCATGGGTATGAAGTGTCAGCTACTTCAGTACTTCACGGACTTCAGTACTTAGCGCCCTTTTCTCGGCCTCGGCTGTGTGTGTACTCATCTCATTTCTAGTCGAGCCTGCTAGAGGTTGCAAGTGTCTTAAAAGAAATTGTTGGCAGAGGAGGAATAGTAAATGAACATTTACCTTAACGTACCTTACCCAACTTTACTTTATCCAACTGTACATTACCATACCTTACCTTACCGTTTTTTACATTAATTTGCTGTAATTTCCCTCACACAACCTTACCTTACCTTGCATTAGTTTACATTGGCTTAACTTACCATTAAACTACCTTTACTGTGCTTTAAAACACATTATGCATCCCAGCTTTATTCATTTACATTACCTTAGTCTGTGCTAGTAGTAGTTCCAATGTTTAACGACATCTTATGGCTACAAAAGCCGTTGACGTCGCCCTCCTCCTTTATCCAGGCTTGGGACTGGCACTACGCGATTAAAAGCAGTGGCGGAGTTTTAGCTTGTGTTCCTTTTTACATTACCTACTTCATCTGACCTGAAGAAACGTCAGCCGCTTCGCTTACCTCAACGATTTCCGTGTAGTTGAGAGAAACGGCGATGATCAGCGGTGTGTTTCCGTCTTTGATGCTCGGATTTGATGGGTTGCAGTATGGAAAGTTGATGTTGACGCCCTGGGCGACGAGGGTGCGAACCGCGTCACGGTCGTTTGACTTAACCGCCACGTGGAGTTCGCGCACCCTGTGGGGCATCTCTCGAAGGATGTACTCATTGTAGCACGACTTTGAGTTGCCCATGACGACGACCCTAAGGGACAAAGGCAACACGGTTTTGTTTACACGCCTCCATAGGAACTCATCAGAAGCATAACGGTAAAGATAGCATACTGAACTGGCATACGTCGTCGTAATCTTGAAATTTCTACAGCACCCAAGAAAAAGCTAAGTCGTGGCAGCCAGTTTAGTCAACAGGCCCTCAGTCAAAACAAAATCGACAGGCAAGAATGGTTCGGCTCCAGGTCAAGATCCAAGAGTCAGGCAGGCAGTGAGACGGCTATGGTGGGTAGTGTCTCAAGGCGGCTAGGCTGGTGGTCGTTGTGCTCTGCTACCCGCGGTGCTATGTGGGTGGAACCTTCAACTTGAGCCCGCTGTGCCTGGTTGCATTTGGCCGTCTTCCTTGAGCACTCTCTCCCATTACACTTACATACTGATACACATGACTCTGTACAGCAAACACTTGCAAGTGTTCTTAAAAAGCACTTCTTTAGATAGTCATGTGTGCAGCACATTTGTGAAGTACTTAAAAGGTGCCATATAAAGTGTCTTCATACATACTCACATACACTTGATCACAAGCTTCTATAGAGACTCCTTAGAAGCTTAATGATAAATGCAACACGATCATTTGCACGTCTACAGAATTGTCATCCTGAGGTCAAAGGTTCATTCAACCGAACAACAGGTCACCATTTGAAACGTCCCAATGGTGCTATTTTATCGACACTGAAATGATGGATAAGTGGGTGTCAGGTGGCCTGGCATTCACAGACGTTCATCCATCCCAGTACTAACCCAGCTTGATTTTCATCATTAACTGTGCCTGCCAGCATCAATCATATCAACAAAACCAAGTGGCCTCCCTGGGGTTGAAAGACCTTTCCTTGGAGTTGTAAGATCCTTCCCTGGGGTTGTAAAACCTTCTCCTGCTTTGAAAGACCTTTCCTTGGGTTTGAATGATTCTTCCTGGGTTTGAAAGACCTTCCCTATGATTGGAAGACCTTTCCCTGCATTCCTGGGGTTGAAAAACTTGCCCTGCAGCTTAAGACCTCTCCTTGGAGTTTAAAACCTTACCCCGCATTTGAAAAACCTTTCCCTGTGTTTGAAAAACCTTTTGCTGGGGCTGAGGGATCATATAACTGAACTGCAAATACAACAGCAATTCACTAACTGTACAACCTTTCTGCACAGTGTTTAGAATCACCTCTGAATCTCAAAGTGCTTCTTCGGGACGGCTCGTTATTTCTGATGACATAATCATAACCAATAATCAAATCCAACTCATGTAATCTAATCTAATCTCAAGGCTCTATAGCAATGTTAAAAAACTCCAAGAATGTACGAATACGAAATGCTGTGCCCTGCTTCTACGACCAAAATTACTATTTGAAAATACTCCTTATCTACCCTCCCCGGAGAACAGGTGATCTAACTCATGTCTTCCTACCGCTGATGCCAAGACGGGCAAAGGAGAGCAAGTCAGATGATCCGAAAGACGGTTTCCAAGTTTTCATTTTTAATGACGATTAATGTGCGAGTTTTGCGTTGTAGAGGAATTCTTTTTGTCGTAAGCAAATATATGCGACACATACCCACACGTAATTGGTATCTAGAAGCGGTTGTCTAGCTTCCACCGAATCCAGTCACGGAAGCTTCCAACTGCATTTTGTGTGCGCTAGATAAGTGAAACAGGCTTCGAATGCTTCCTGGAGTAAGTTAGAACGATTCAAGAACGACTATAGTAAAATAATAATTGAAAAAATGAGCTGAACGCTAGTGCGACGCCTTTGCCGAACCACGTACGGCTACTCCTTTGCACTACAGATTATTTATTCTAAGCAGATTCTACAATCAACCGATGACGCAATTCTGCAGCATGCCGTCTTTCAGCAATCAAATTTAATGTAATTTTCTCGCAGTAAAATGTAAAAATGTACATGTTTTTCTACAGCAACCGTATGACCTCGACTTTGCTTACTTTTCAATGAATTTATTGGGTGAGATCCTTCACCACCGCTGCCAGTTTGAATGGGCGCCACACCATTTAAGGTTCCCGCGTACGGACCCTGTTAGACCGAGATTCAATTCTCTGAAATAGGCCTAATTGTAATCGTAAGGTCAAGAGATCTATAACACCCAAGGAAAGCTAAGTCGGCGAAACCAGCTTATTCACAGGTGCTGAGTCAAAACAAAATCGATATCGAAATAAGCCATGACCGGGACGAGAACCGGCATCTTCACGCACAGAGGCGCCTTGACGTAGCTGTTAAACAATGTAGCTAAGCAGGCCAGTGAGCGCGTAATTGTCTTCAAAGTTAGCCTCTGATGAATTAAAGCATTTTATACATTATATGGGGTTATGAAATAAAACCCGATCATTCAATTTCTTTTTTCGAAAAGAGTGAACCACAGTGATTCGATGTGATACCTGAAATATGGAAGATAATGGACTTTTCAAAGTTGGTTATCTAAATTTCGATCTTGCTTCTTTAATCGCATAGCTTTTCAAGGATCTAGCCTGTAGGCGAGAGAGTAACCAAGTCCCTAATCGTGTTTAAGTTTATTGATGACGCATATGAATCATATCGTTTCATTTTAGCCTGAAACTGTATTTATTGTGAGGGTATGACCTAACAGTAATTGGCCTGTAAGAATGAAATCACTCGTAATATCGCTAAAACTAAATTATTATTGTATTCCGTAGACTAGAAGGCCTTAGTTTTATAGCTACCTCATCTGTAATTGCAACTTCGCAAGTGTAGAATTTGCGTCAATGTGTAATCTATGCTTGTATTTAAAATGTCAACATACGGTCAACAAAAACGCCCGGATGTCTGGCTAAAGCACGAATTCGGGCCAACAAACGAAACACTTCAAATCTTTTTATTTATACATGTAAATATTTCTGTAGCGCCGTAATTTTATCGAAAACCTTCAGACATTACTTTGTAACAGAGTAAAAACAAATACAAGCACGAGCACATAAAAGCTGTTTGGTTATAAGATTCTAAGTACTCTAAGGCGGTTTTTATGTGGCGCGAAGAAATTTCGGAGATTTACATTTGCACTAATTTTACATGTCACAAAAAATCTAATCTAACTTGAAATGAATAATTCTAAATTAGTCGAGAACAAGAGAAAAACTGTTAATTGAATTGATGATAGCGTTTGCTTTCACTGCGTTTAAACTGTTTCTTTGATATAATTATAATAAGAGTGTTTGGGTTGATTGTATCATAGGCCTATTTATTATATTGCATTGCATTGTAAAATTTGTATTGTATTACACTGTAGGCCTACTGTGTTGTACTTGTATTTGAGTTGCAGAGCTGAGCGTTTCGACGCAAGGTAGGCCTACCATCCTAGGAACTCACCAACACTTCACGCCTTGCAATCTCTCTCTCAAAACTGACGACATTCTTCTTCCTCAAATCCTATCCTGATTCCTCCTCTTCCCCTTATCCATCTTACGGCTCCATTTCTAAACACCATTCACCGTTGGCGTCTGACTATTCCTGCCTGACCCTTGGATCTTGACCTCAAACCGAAACTGGCCCTTCCTGTCTATCGATTTTGTACTGACTGAGCGCCTGCATACCTAAACAAATGCTATAATACATAATACATAATTTGCCTACATATGCAAATGATAAGCATACATAATATTATCGTCAAACAGTCCACATAATCTGCATATATAGAATACCTGTAGGCCTATACAGTGAACAATAGTCTTCAATGACCCCAGGCCTAACACGTAGGCCTATCAAAGACGATCGACGGTAATCGTATGATAACCGTTATGATAACAATTGATCGACGTTGGCCTAAACGTTGCTCCGATGTAGGCTATCGATATTAACCTATGTTCTTACCTTCGGTCAGGTAATAATTTCGTGTCCCACGTTGATAAACGAACGTTGCGTTAGTTTCACGTCGACCTGGATTCTTATATCGAGCCTCCTGCTAAGTAGAAGGCAGACGAACAAACTTGAGTTCGACCGAATCTAGACTACAGTACGACATTGCACAGTGAACCTAAGCGCCATATTTGTTAGCAACTAAGTGTTAGAGCAGCTTATAACGAGTCTCACACAGCTAGTCCTAAACACCCACCACCGAATTACAGTCGAAAACCAGATGATACGGGCAGCCATACAGAGGGCTAAACAAGGCCTTGCTTGTAAGCTCGTGCTCGCCCAGTGGACTGCCTCTGAAGCGAAAGGACTTTGAACACATCTTAACATGATTTCTGCCGCGCAGATTTAAGCTCAGAATACGAAATCTTAGCTAGAGGCCTACCCTCAGCCTAATTCTCCACATGATGCTATGCCTATTCTTATAGATAGGACCTACTTTTTTACAGCTTTGCAAACAGTGATCCGTCTGAACAGACGTCTTAGAGTAAAGCTTCTCATGACACGTGAAAGTAATTAGATATTATTAACAGGCTTGAGGTTAATTTCGTAGCCGGTTTGTGAGGAAAATTTACGCAGAAATTATGGCCGAAAAGGAAAATTCTTGTGTTGAGACTTGGATTATCGTAACACTCAGACGAATGGGAAAATATCGCTTGTTTGTACTCGTGATAATGATGTTAACGTACATGGTGAACCAGCTGGACGTGTCGGTATATTATTATTATTCTTAATAATTTATTAGCCTACACTTAAAGGGGCCTACAACGCACACAGCCATGAGTAATGAAGTAACTAAAAGGCAGGGCCTTGATGTGTAGGCCTATACTTAAATGCGTTTGTATATAGACCTACCCTTATCTTAAGTTTTCGTTTGCACTTCATGCGATTAAAATTAATGCAGGCCTATAGATAAATGTAAATGCACACCGTTTTCTATAGCGACCGTATGCTCAGGTGAGATCCTTCGGCACCGCTGCCCGTTTGAGTGGCGCCACGCCAGTTAAGGTCCCCGTGCAAATACCGTGCTAGCCCGAGATTTAAACCTCTGAAATAAACCACACTCGGGTTGCGAACCGGGGATCCTCACGCACAGAGGCTCCTTGGCGTACGCGTTTGCCGATTTAGCTAACTGGGCTATAACAGACCGAGTCTGCATTAATATTACATTACAGATAAGCCCTATGCATGTATAGGTAGCCTATACGCTAGATTAGTCTACGCACGTATTTTGGTGTATGATGTAACTTGCCTCGGAAATTAAGTTTCGATTGCTAGTCCCACGGTCGAATTTAAGTGGATTTATCCGAAACTTTTCTAAATATAACTGCATTATGAATGAAAAATGAAACCCGGAAAGTAGAAAAATATCACCTTAAAGCAGAGGAAGTAAATTAAAAAGTTGAGGAAGTCAGCAGAGAACCAAAATTAATTACTTTAATGAACGTCATCGAAGATTTTTGTGCTCAAAAGAGCAGAGGAAGATAAGAAAAGGCCGTGAAAGAAATACAAATTGGTCATCTAACCACTGAGGAACTAAAACTTCATAAAAATTTGTGCTTAACAAACACAGCAGTTAAGGTAAAATTTATGCAACCACCTTAGAATTTTGTTTGCATACGGCCTTGATACTGACTATTGAATCCAGACATTAATGAAGCGTGGACGATTTTCCATGGAACCTAGTTTATTCAGTGTTTCACGAATCGTGTTGCAATAGCGCTCCGCACGACAGACGCGGTGTCTTCGTTGTGTGGTGTACATTGAATGGGGCTTTTTGGTCCCGATCATGCAAGGAACAGCTCCGGGAGCAAGAGCAAGAGGAAGACCAAGGAAGAGGTGGATGGACAACATCAGTGAATGGACCGGCATGGACACAGAGAAGTTGCTGAGAAGAACCGAGGATAGGAGTGGATGGAGAAGAATCGTCTACAATGCGACCAACCCTCGTACCGAGGACGGTTGAAAAGAAGAAGAAGAAGGTCCCGATTGTATTTTACCTCAATTTAAAACCGTCACGAAAATTATTGCACATAGATATTCATTATGACGATGATAATAATTAGTTCGTTAGACGGTGGGCTTCATTGAGTTTATGTTGAATATGTGTTTTTAAATGTTTAGGGCGATAATGTGAAACTAGACTACTCTATGGGTTGTGTAACGTTTAAGGCGCAAATATTAGTCTTTCTTTCTTCCGTTTAGTTAGGCTGAAATGACCAAGCTTCGCAAACAGTTGTCATGGGCATAAACTCATAAACAGCGGTAGTAAACCCCTTTCCAATGTTTCCGGCGAAAAGCTCACCACGTCTGAGCGTCGACGAGCAATGTTTTCACTAACGCCAAAAATTTATGAGGTGGATGTTTGGGTTGATGAACAACTTTCGTTAATCTGCAGGCTTTTACGAACAGCTACTGTCAAAAATTGCGGTATGTCTTTCGGAAATAATTTAGGGTAGAATCGTGATAATATTTGGCAACCATGTCAACACATTTCCAAGCAACTGGATGGATAATCGTTGGAAACCACCTTATGGATTGACAGACGAATTCCCCATTTTAGCACGATGTGCAGAGTTTTGAATCTTGGATGATTAACACGTTGATTGCCACTTGGCCAAAATGTGCCACTGCCTTGATGTTTATTAAGTGTTTTGTTATTTCATTGGTTTAGATTTCGATAGCTTAAGGTTAATCTAATCTGATCCAACCCAGCCGAACCTAATCTTTGGCATTTGAATACTGTAGATAAGATGTAATCTTATCAAATCTGAACTGATATGCATGTTGGCATTGGGATGATTAAATTCAGGTTAGATTAAATCAAATCCGATGCATTTTGGAGTTTAGATGCTACCAATTAGATCTAATCTAATCTAATCTTAGGTATGTTTGAGTATTCAATGCTGCAGATTAGAGCTAATCTAATCTTATATGGTTTTGGTATTCTAATCTAATCTAATCTGATTTATGCTAGATTAAAGTCTAATGTGTTGGGGAATCTGGATTCTGTTAGATTCTGTCTCATTGCTACCAATGTGAGCATGGCCAACGAGATGGAGTATGGCGAACGAGAGTGCGTCACTGGCAATCAGACAGCCTTCGACATTCTACGTAATGCCAGCGTCATCAACAACACCTGTAGTGACGTACCTCAACTGTAATCTTAATTCAGTTATTCTGTGATCTAATCTAATCGTGTCTAACATAATCGTGATAGACAGATTTTCCAGTGTACAAGACTCACAACACTTGAATTTGGTTGATGCCCTGTGCATTAGACATGAAAATGAAAATAACAATTAATTAGATTGCTTGGCTTGTAACGCGGAGACTATGGTTACCGTATAGGGACCTTGAGCAGTTCCTTCACTCACAGTTGATCAGTGCTATCGACTGATGCTTTAGTAGTAGTGCTTAATAAATGCAGAAATAAATAATAATAACTATAATAATAATTATTAATTAATAATTATAACTTGTAGTCATAAACCTCAACTGCATGGTTTAATTACCATATAAACTTATTTAAGCTAAACTGGTGCCCCTAGGTTTTCTAATTTCTAGTTAGAAATTTCTAATAGGGAGGGGCAAGACTAGGTAAGAAGCTTCATAGGGTGCCTTAACAATCTTCAGCTGATGAAAAATTGAATTACCATATTAAAATGTAATTAAGTGGCCACATGTAATTTGGGGTAGGAGACCTGGGGCCAATGGTTTGGTGGAGATGAGGGTGTGACCCCTCTGGCCTTCTCTGCAGAGATGCCACTGGTGTTCTAATCTAGTTTAATTAAGAAATTAGACGAAGTTTCCAGTTACTATAATTAATAAGGTTGTCCTCTGCTTGCTTGGGTGGTATGTCACCAGCTGAAAAGAAATACCTCTTGGACTTACCACGACTTGTATTACCAACTTACAAGAGGTATGGTTAGTCTTAAGACTACCTACCTCCTCTTAGATGTCATGTGTAGTTTGTTATGTTAGAGGCGCTATATAAATTGATCAATACAATACAAATACAGTGCAAATCAAAACGATGTTATGCAGATGCGATGAGAAGTTGGAAGGCTCTGCATGTGAATGGTATTACCTTGGACTTGGCTGGGAATACCAGTTGCTGGCCGGACCCATTTACATTGTCATCTTTAGCATTAGTGGCATACCTTTAGGTAGGTCAGGAATTTCTTACTTATACAGTTGTGAGGAGTTGAATAATTTCAGTTGTTCCTTGGTTTTATGGGGAGATGTGAAATAGTCTGGGTAGTGACTGACTAGATTGCAGTATTGTAGTGGTTAGCTGGACTGTCAGCCCATGGGTTGGGGCTTCTGATCCTTGCCAGGGCAAAGATGTTTGAGATTTCTGCTCTGCTTGTGGACCCTAGCAACATTAGATATGCTGTACACTGTCAGTGGGAAGATCGGGCAGTACGGGAGAGGAAAGGCGACCTGAGGCATATGCTGAGGCTGAGAAACGTGAAGTCGCTAATACTTGATGCCCGTGTCTTAGATTAAGGGATTGCAGTTCTTGTATTTTACTGGTGGGACAGGTGATGGGATGTGGTAATAAGTCATCTCATTTATTCAGATAGAGTGCTTGACTTGCTCGCAGGGAGTACGGGTTCAAGTCTCCCTTTAGATGGTAACTGTGTAGGAACCATGAGCAAGTCTTTCAGTCACAACAGACTTGCATCTCAGAATCAGTTTTACTGACTTTGGGTGCATAAGAAATGCAAAATAATAATAGTGCTAATGATAACGATAACAATAATGATGATGATGATGATGATCATCATAATAATACTAATAATAATAATAATAATGATTATAATAATAATAATAATAAGAATAATAATAAATAAGTTTGGTTACTGTTTAAATTGTGAATGTTTGGTCACGTATGTTTGTGTTTTGCTTGTAGGCCTGATATCTGAGACGAGTCGGATTAATCGACAGATCGTCCTGGGGTTTTGCTGTCTTCTCTGGGGTGTCATGACCGTCCTCGGAGGCGTCGCTACGGAATACTGGCATCTTGCGGTCACTCGGCTCCTGCTCGGCGTCTTGTAAGAGAAGTTTATCGAGTCAGTGCAAGTTTGAAATCGGAGCTTGAGCTGTTCGGCTTTCGGCTCGATTGTTAATTTTTGTTTTTGTCGTTTTTGGTCGAATTGTTTCTGTGGTCATTTTGTCTTGTGGTCATTTTGGTTATCGTACTTTTTGTTTCATGTTCATTTTGTTGTTGTGGTCACTTTGATTTTTCAGCAGTTTTGTTTTTCTCGTAATTTTTTTATAAGGTAATTTTGTACTGTGGGCATTTTGCTTTGTGGTCATTTTGCTTTGTGGTCATTTTGCTTTGTGGTCATTTTGCTTCAGGGTCATTTTGCTTCAGGGTCATTTTGCTTCAGGGTCATTTTGCTTCAGGGTCATTTTGCTTCAGAGTCATTTTGTTTCATGGTTATTCTTATTATTTTTTGGTCATATTTTGTTTTTGTGGTCATTTAGTTTTCTTTGTGTGGACAGTTTGCTTCATGTCATTTTGCTTTTGTGGTCATTTTATGGTAATTTTTGTTACATGCTCTTTTTTGGGTCTGTGGTCTTTTTAATATGGTCAAATTTATGGTCAGTCTGTTCTCGTGTTAATTTTCTTTGGCCAGTTTGCATTTATGGTTAGTGTTTTGGTAAAAGTAGTTTAATGATCTGTTTATACCCATTTCAGAATCCTCTTTTATTTTGATCGTCAGTTTGTATTGAATGGTCAGTGGTTGTTGTTTTTGGGAAGATCATGTTTGTTGCCTAATTTGGTTACTTTGTGATTGTTGTTCAGTATAAACAGGGCATTAGAAATTCTGTTTTGCTCTGTAATCTTATTGTATCACATCATGTTGTATCATATCATATTTTACCGTATCGTATTTTATCATATCGTATTTCATCATATATTGTGTCGTATTGTATTGTATTGTATTCTTTGTATTTATTGTATCGTATTGCATTGATGATTGCGACGGTATTTATTTTCAGCTCTGCTGGTTGTGTTCCATTTGCAGCCAGCATTATCTCCGACTACTTTCCAGCTGTGAGTAGGATCGCCATCGCCTCTTGCAGTTTTCCATAACAGAACTGCATCATTCACTCACTCAGAGAATTATGTAGCACCCCTTCAGGGTATCTGTAAAATGAAAAAGGTATCTATAAATAATAACTATAATAATAATTAATTATTAATTATTAAGAGGCACATCTTACCCAGCCCTTTGTGTAACACAGATCAGTGGCCGCTATGGATATTAGATTGGCTTGGACTAGATTAGGGTAATTCTAGTTGTAATTGTAAACTCGAGACTTCTAAAGTGCTACTTAAAAGGCTAAGTACAAGGCGCCAGCTAATTCATGAGCGCTGCGTCAAGTCAGTGGGGTTGAACAAAGACGCCATGTCAAGAAGCAAGTCCGATTGCCAGGAGACCAGAGAGGGAAGGGAAGAGGTGGGTTGTGTTTGGTAAAACATTGATTATTTATTTAGTCATTTTGTGCTAAAAATAACATGATTAGCATGTACATATTAAAGTATTTATATAGCGCCTTTTAGTGAAGTAGAAGCGGTGAATTAGAAACGTAGCAGCCGTGTTACATCGTGTATATTACGTTACAATGCTTTGCTTTACGTTTGCTTTTCACCCAATTATGTTTATGCTGTGCTAGGGACGCGGGGCATCTCTGGGGTTCTTCAACTGGGGCGTCTACGTTGGCTACAGCTTCACCTTTCTCCTCATCATCGCCGAGAAAGAACTGGGATGGCGATCTGTGTACTTCATCGCTGGATTTCCTGCCGTCGCCATGGCAGTCGTCATCTGGGTTGCCGTGCGGGAGCCACGGCGACAGGGAGTGGCACAGGAGGAGGTGGTATGTGCAGAAGTTGGACAGTTTCTGGGTTTCTTTTAGCAGACTAAACACGGCAGGGAGTAGGTAATGGTATGTCTGCATGTATGTGTGTTTGTATGTATGTTTATGTGTGTATCTACATGTATATAAGTATATATGCGTGTATGTATGCATCAATATATGTGTTTATGTATGCATGTATGTAAATATGTATGTAAGTATGTGTATGCATCAACGTACGTGTTTATGTGCTGGTATGTATGTAAACAAGTATGTACATACTCAGAAACTATGTATATTGCCTTTTAAGTACCTTACAAAATCCTGCCTATGAAGTATACATGCATAAGTATGTGTTTATATATGTATGTATGTATGTATGTATGTGTGAGTGCTTGTAGGTATGTATGTACTTATGCATGTATGTGTTTATGTTTGCATGCTTGTATGTATGCAAGTATGGTCTTGTGTGTCTGTGGCAATAAAAGTCACCCCTGGTGACTTTTCTTGTTATCTGAGCGCCGTTTGCTGGCGTAAGCAGCACTTTTTTGAAGTACAGAAGATGCTATACTAATTGTCTAGATATGTGCACACATACATACATGTATATGTGTATATCCACATAGCTATACATACATACTGTACATGCATAAGTACATACATACAGAAGATAGAGGTGCCATACAAGTGTATATTTTGTATGAAAACCGGTTTTTGCACTGTGTTTACAGGAACTGAAGAGGAGTCTTCACAGATCTCTGGCAACGTTGAAAGACGCCTTTCGCTACTTTTTCAATCCAGTGCTCCTTCTGCTGTCCCTAGGTGGCGCTATACGCAACGGAGCAGGATTTGTCTGGGCTTTCAATATCGTCCAGTTCTTTAACGAATATCATCCAGGAACTAACGTAAACCGCTTTTTCCATTCTGTTAGGTTAAACAGAAACGCTACTCTAATCTGATCTAATTTTTATTGTGCTATGATGGCAAAATAATGTAGATATTACTAAAACTACTAATGCATTTACTCTGCTACTTTTGCATATTCTGGGGAGTAATGTATGTATGTATATATGTATGTATGTATGTATGTATGTATGCATGTATGTATGTATGTACGTATGTATGTATATATGTATGTATGCATGTATGTATGTATGTGTATGTATGTATGTATGTATGAATGTATATATGTATGTATGTATGATATAGACACAGAGCACAACTGATGTATTCCAATCTAATAATAATAATAATAATATCTCTTCTGTAAGTTTTTAAATCTAGAGGGATCGTATGTACCTTGGGGCTAAAATAAAAATACTAATGTAGTGGTAGTGGTAGTAGTACTAGTAGTAGTAGTTTTAGTAGTAGTAATAATGCACTAGAATTTCCTTATATGCTGCCTTTGATTATTCACTAAGCTTTAAGATTCATTTGAAAGATATTTTAATATTCAAACAGAGTAATAATACTAACCATTTATTATAACCATTTGGCTAACTGATAAAAAATTGAATTTTTTATTCTACAGGTAGAGGAATGGATGTCGTGGATTCCGTTGATATTTGGTTCAATCGGTGCTTTTGGAGGCGGCTATATATCGGACAGACTCTCCAGAAACAGAGGGACTCTGGGTCGCCTCATCGTTCTCATTGCTTGCTGTGTACGTCATTTTGTCTGTATATTGGCTCCAGCAGAAACTAAGTAACTGTAACATGTCATTGTAAATGTACATGTTTTCTATAGTGACCTTATGGCCTCGACCCTGCTTATTTTTCAGTGAATTATTCGGGTGAGATCTTTCATCACCGCTGCCCGTTTGAATGTATAAACCTTGCTATCCAGAGATTCAAATCTCTGAAATTTGTATCATAAATAAATAAATAAATGTACACGTTTTTCTATAGCGATTGTATAGGCTTGACCCTGCTTATTTTTCAGTGAATTAATCGGGTGAGATCCTTCACCACTGCCGTCCTTTTGAATGGGCGCCACACCAGTTGAGGTCCCCATGTAGGGACTGTGTGTGGGTTGAGTGGTCATAAACATCTGGCTGGTGTGAGCCCATTAAATGTTGCCCCAGATTCAGATTTTCTGACTGTTTGTAGTAAATAAAATAATTAAATGTGTTAAAATAACTTGGGTACTGCCAGACAATTTTGTCTAATTAAAAATATACTAGTAATCTGAGGGTTTCTATAGCCCCATTAAAGGCCACTACCCAGTGTCTGGCTATAGGGCCACACTGACTGCTTTGTTACTAGACATTTATGTGTGAGCATTCAGGTTGCATTATTTTCAGCTTCTTTGAGAGTCAGAGCATTTAGCAGCCACTTGGTAACACTGTATTTTCATCTTAATTCAGTTCATTCTCTGCCAGATGTGGCGACAGTTGAGTAGATCTTAAAATGTGCTATATAAATGGCCAGTTACATTACATTTCTTTGTAATTTTGTATATTCATAGGTGCTGAGTGTTCCTTTCTTAATTGGGACGCTGTTCCTCCCGATGCCTTGGGCTTTTATCAGCAACATACCCGCGTACATCATCGGTGAAATGTGGATTGGTGTGTGTGTGGCCGTCGTGGTTGACCGAGTTCCAAGTGGTATAACCACTTCAGCAGTTGCCATTTATTTCTTTATCATCCAGATCATTGGTGGAAACATGAATCTCTTGGTCACGCCAATCACGGCCAACCTTGACCTTCGTCTTGCACTTTTAATCACCTATCCAGGTTTCTATCTTCTTGGCGCATTTTTCTTCTTTCTGGCTCTTTTGATGGACCGATATTGTACAAAACACGAGGAGAGTTGCGACGAAGTTGGTACTGAGGACAGTGAAAAATCTGAGGCACCCTCGGAAGGGGCTAAGAAAGCAAATGTCGACATTACTCAGCCTGGTGAATTGGGTATCCAGCAAACTGAAGATTTGATTTTTGCACCGGCAGATGACGTCGCAAAGGCAGATGATGTCACTGTGACACAAGCAGATCATGTGAACACAGAAGTTATAGCTGTTGAGAGTAGGACTACAGATTTAGACGCGGATAACAATGTTACTACCGCATTATAAAATTGAAGTTCTGAGAACTGTGTCTTAGGAATTCAGTGAAATACAAACCCAACTAAGTCTAAATATATTGTTTGGATTGTTCTACCATTGTTTTGTGAATAATTTCTGTGGAACAGGTATAGCTGGAAATTCAATAAATTTGAGAGTTGTGGCAACAAAACATGAGGTCTTGTGACTGTTTACAACTGTTGCCAAAATGTGCAAAATAAATTGATTATGAGTAAACGCAACAAATACCTTTGAAGGTGGAAATATTGAGCTGATTTTTGAACAATTGCAAAACTAGAAATTTTATCTTGGAATCAAATCTTGGACATAAACCTCATTTGATCAAGGCCTATTCTCAGTCTGGTTATCATAGGACTTAGCAATGGTGGTGAAGGATCTCATCTGATCAATTTTGTTTAAAAAAGATCGAGGCCTTACGATCTCTATATAAAACCGTGTACATTTAGATTTATTTAATATCAAACTCGTACGTCGGCTATTCATTTGACATAGGCTTGCTCTTCTTCGATAAGAAAAGAGTTCCTTGAGATAAGGGTCTTGCTTCAAGGACATCTGCAGAGGTGGAGAGGGGGTCACCCATATGCGGACAAATGGAGGTCCAAAGTAGGTCAGTTGTTGAGGACGTCCTTTATGGACGACCCCTCATCCCAGAGACCGAATTCATTCTGCGTGGCCTCGGTTGATGAGGGCGGTGACTAGACCTTTCCCTTGCCGTCTGAGATTTCTGATCTCCCACCGACCGCATACGGTCGGTGCACTCATTTTATTGCTGAGTTTGCGAGGGCGCGCACATGTACCAGCAAAATCTACCAACCTCTGATTGACAACCACTTGACTTTCGCCCATCCTATGGGCGCCATATAAATAATGCGTTGCGTTGGTGACCAGAGGAGAGCGAGGTACCAGCGTAAAAGACGTTGCTTTGCACATGCGCACCGAATAATTCTGGTTACAAAACTAGATTTATTTGGGATATTGGGGTGAACAAAGTCTTCATTTTTATAACTTTTGTCCCGAAAATGTAAGTGTTCGGGGCTCTGCTGCTATTACGTATTTAGCGACATACAAGAAACTGATATACGATGCCCTACAGAAGGGCTAATGGGCTGTTTCTTTGAACGATTATTGTCTACTTAACGGTCGTAATCGATGAACTCAAATGTTCGTTTTAATTATACAACAGAATGAAGTTTTGTACCAGATTTGTTATTTCCGAAAGACAGTCAGACTCACGGATACGAAATGGCACAATAAATATAATTTAAAGCAAGTATATTGTCTGAGGACGTGACTTGTTGAATCTGAACCCGGTTTCGGTTCAATCTTGAAGATTGCGAGTAGGAAAACGAGGAGTGGCATAAGTAATCTAATGTAAAAACCCGATATTTCTGTAGCGCTTCAATAAGGATTGGTAACGTTCACTGCTGAAAACAATGTAGAGTGCTTAATGTTCATTCGATCTGCGCTTATTTTTCGCTCAAAATACGGTATCCAGTTTGTATGTTTTATTATAAACTTTATGATTGACATCTGCTTCATCAAAACGAAAACTGGTGTAGCTAGAAAGGGTATTCTTCCATTTTTATTATTGGTGAAACTAATAGCACAACAAATTATAATAACTGCTTGTCTCTAGCTAGATAGTTACTATCAGCATCTATAATTCTTGTTTCCTTTATAATTTCTTATTCCTAAGGAGTCATTCCTTGCTCAGTAAAAAAGTAATGATTATAAATATACAGATAGTAATAATAACTGGCGAAAGTAGAAAGGAGAGCCACAAAGATTTGTGGGCTAACAACATTCGAGAGAAGGAGGAGCAGAGGAAACCTAACAGAGGGTTATAAGATTATTACAGGAAACGAGGAGGTTTATGGGAGAGGCTGTTTGAAGTAGCACCAGACAAGGTGACCAAGGCCACAGGTATAAAATTATTTCAGAAACTGAACGGAACATCAAGGTAGAAATTCTTCAGAGGAAGAGTTGAAGACTTGTGGAATACGTAGTTTGTATGACAGTATTCTGTCGTTGGACACTATCACGGCGAGGAAGGATTGGCTATTAAACTTTCCAAGTTAATTTGCAGTGGTTCTGACACAGATTGCATGGCTTCTTAACCATTTAAAATCCTTGTTATGCTATGTTAATAATGATAAATGTCTTGGATGTGGTTTTGTAGTTGCCGTGGTTTGCAGGGTAAAAATGAGTAGCTCAGAGGAGGTGTCGTGGATTTCGTGGTTTTGCGGTCTACGAGGAAATGAATATTTCTGCGAGGTTTGAGAATTATTATGTACTCACATTTTGGTGTTTTATAATCTCCAGATCTTATTTTAGCAGTGGCTTATTGGGTTTAATAGGACAGCAGCACAATAGTGGTATTTTATGCAATAAATAGCAGTAAATTAGTTAAAATGCCAAATAAATAACGTTTCCTCTTGACAGATAAATTTTTTTTGTAATGTGTGAATGTCTGTCTGCTGCTAATCGTAATCGTAAACTTGAGATTTCTACAGCGCCCAACAAAAGCTAAGTCACGGGAACCAGCTTATTTACAGGTGCTCAGTCAAAACAAAATCGATAGGCAAACAGATTAGGTTCCAGGTCAAAATCCAAAATCGATAGGCAAACAGATTAGGTTCCAGGTCAAAATCCATTAGTCAGACAGTCCTGTAGTAAGACAGCTATGGTGGACAGTGTTTGGAATTGAAGCAAAAAGAGAGATAAGAGGAAGAGGAAAAATCAGGATAAGAGTTTTGGAAAAGTAATGTTTTCTGTTTTGAGTGAAAGACCTGTGCAGAAATTTCGAGAGGTGAAACTAATACAGATTCAGTTTGAAATTTTAGTTTGGTTAAGTTCTGTACTTTTGGTTTGGGTTTTTCATAAAAGGTTGATGAAGATTATATTCAAGACAAGTTCAACCTGACCGGCCTCAACGAACAAGTCCCTCACTATCGACAGGCAATTGACATGATACTCGACTTGGAACCAGGTCGGCTCGTATCGTCTTGATGTTCTGTTTGTCTTCTTAAATTTATCTACCCCCTAAATTTATCTTGTTTGTGCGGCACGGTGGTCTATCAGTAATGTGTTTAGAAAATGATCATGCGGTTGCGGGTTTGATTCCGGGTAACTACCCTGGGCAAGTTGTTTGTACACACCATGCCTCTGTCACCAAGCAGTGTAACTTGGTACGGCATAAGCTGGTCCAGTAAATAGCAAGTCTGTGATGCACTGGCCCCGTGTCCAGGACCTTGAGATTCGTCCAATGATGTCTGAAGGGCCTAAAGAAAAAGATTTGAATGCCTCCCCTACGTGTCACTTTGGGATATGGGATACTTTACTGTCTTATCCTATTTGTTTTCTTGTATATGTATGTTTGTACATATGTGTGTTGTATGCATGCATGTATAGATATACAAATGTACTTGTGATGATTAATAATAATAATTATTATAATAATATGATATATATATAGTGCCATAGCATGCAAAAATGCATTCTGTATGAGTTTAAAAATTAACCAGAGTAATATTCATGATATTTTGAAAAGATATTTGTTGAACCAATGACTAGAATGTGTCCATGGATGGCGTATTCTTCACACGGTTGGGAGCACAGTTCCACACAGTGGGTCCAGCAACAGATAAGGTGTATCTGCATATCCAGACACTTGCATAGTACCTGTTAAGGACCTCTCAGAAGCAGTTATTTAACTGAACAGAACAGACGTGACTTGAAGTGGTTTGAAAATGTATGCAGAGCAGAGCCAAACGAAACAGTACGTGCATTCAAGGGAAATCCTTTGGATGAAGTACTTGAGCGTTTAGGAATTGCTTGATTACAATACTCCCTTAGTAATTGCTGGAGTCAAACTCCCTTCTGTAATGTACAATCCTATAGATGTCCGTAATGTATGACCTTAATGTCTCACCCTGTGTGACGATCTCGAATTTATAACCCCAGCATATGACCTTACAACCCTGCTGTACCACCCAAAGGTTACCTCAGCTCTCTCTTTAAAGTGCTCAACCACTTGTCTGTTGAATTGTTTAGATAATTCTTTTAGATTAGATTTAGATTGATTAGACAATGTGTCGCATGTCACGTTAGCACTGCAATTTCAGATGATGAACTCGAAGACAATCCTAGTCAGAGCGACCTGATTGAACAGGCAGCTGAGATGCTCTATGGTTTGATACATGCTCGTTACATCATGACAAACAGAGGAATTGCACAGATGGTAAACCGCTCCATCCAAAACCTATGCTGAACGTATGTTTCTACATACTTAAGTATGTCGGGCACAGTAGCCGACTGGATAGAGTGCTCAGCTTGTAACGCGGAGAGTGCGGGTTTGAGCTTTGTCCCCAGAGTAATTGTAATTAGTAACTTCTGTTGCGCCGGTATCTAATGCACAAGGCATTAACCAGTGGTGCACCAAAGCCAAGCCACAGTCAGGTCAGTATCTGGAAGGTCAGTCCACTAAAACAGAGAGATTGCCTATGGTGTAAGGACCTTGAGCAGGTCCTTCACTCACAGTTTGTTCAGCATCATCGATTGATGTTTAGTCATTAGTTAATGGTGCTTAATAAACGCAGAAATAATGATAAAAGAGCCTGTCAAAAGGTGCTGAAACATGGCCGTCTAAATGATCTAAAGAGGTACGACTTACGAGAAGTTGAATGTTTCTTTAGCTGTTCGGAGAGGTGGAGTTTTCCTTTCCCTGCTTCAGATCACGGGTGGGAATTTCTTATTTTATGTGTGGTAAGTTCTTAATTTATATGCATCAGGGAATTTTTATGCGTATTTGAAAAAATACTATGCATACGATATCATGTTTACTTGTTTATGAGGCAGCTCGATCAACAAGGACTTGAGTTCTCTTGAGTTTGGTTTATGCAACCCATTGTGGAGATATTTTGCATGTTGTTATTATGATGCCAGTGACTGGGTTCTATAAATGGCATACATTTTTTTGACTGTTGATAGATTGAGAAGTGGCAACAGGGAGAGTTTGGTTACTGTCCTCGTGTTTACTGCGAGAATCAGCAAATGCTGCCAATCGGTAGGAGGCCTAGACTTGTCTCTGTCTGTCTGTCTATCTGTGTTTGCTTGTCTATCTTTCTTTGTCTGTCTGTATGTGTTTCTGTCTGTCTGTGTATGTCTGTGCCTGTCTATTTCTGGCCTGTCCATCTTTGTCTGTCTGTCTGTCCACAAACTGATTGGACACAATATTTTGTAGAATTCATATAACCTATCCTAAGGATGTTGTGGTGTGCATGTCTAGTATGAATGGCCCAGGTACATGTCTAGTATGAATGGCCCAGGCACACATGGACCCGGGTGGTTGAGGGGGATCCCCACCCACTGAACTTCAGGCTTCACACAGCCTAGAGACTAGCCCATGCGATGGATGGCAGAACCTTTGCAATGTCAACACTCCGCAGAGGGGCACACCAGTGATGGTTCCAGTTTGCGTCTGTAGACTGACCTGTGAGATGTCGTGCCTGTTGATGTTACTAGGTTTGTCTGATGTGCCGGGTGAGGCAATGGTGAAGCTCTACTGTCCGAAATGCCAGGATGTCTATGTGCCAAAGTCATCGCGCCACCATCACACCGACGGCGCTTACTTCGGAACTGGTTTTCCACACATGCTTTTCATGGTGCACCCAGAGTATCGTCCAAAACGTCCTGCCAATCAGTTCGTTTCAAGGTTAGATTCACTTGCATTAACTGCATTGAAATTATGTTATCATCGTGTTCTTTAGTTTTCTCAGGTGTAAATGGTTGTAATTTTAGATGCCTTGGAATAATGTTACGACGGTGTACTTCCATATGTACTGCTTGATTTGCCAGTTTCTCTGTGATTGGTATCAGGATTTTAAGCAAGTAATTCTGTCAGGATTTGCTGTAAATGCATCTGTTTGCCCAGGGGTCTTTGGTATGGATACAATCAGATTATTCGTAATGCTAGGGCAAGGTAGCCTATTACGGGCACGATAGCCGATTGAATAAAGTGCTGAGCTTGTAACACGGAGAGTACAGATTCAAGCCTTTTCCCCTGAGACGGTTACTATGTAGGGACCTTCAACAATTCCTTCACTCACAACTGCTTTGCGCTTCAGATTCAGATTCACTTACCTTGTACATGTAACAAATGCAAGGAAATAATAAATGAAAAATAATTATGGCGTTTGTCGTTTGGTAGATTATATGGATTCAAGATTCACCCAATGGCCTACGAGCTGCAATATCAGGCGGCTGCGAACTGCAAGCCACGCCCGATGCACACCTTAGGCTACACCAACAACAAGCGATAAGAACAGGAACACGAACTGTGCTTGATCGGTTGAGCAGCGAATGCCAGCAACTCTTTGTAACTTTGTCGCGTGATTTGTCGTCGCACCTGTTGTTAACCACGTTGAGACAGATGCATTCGAGAGTTACGTTTTCCCCAGTTTCCAGAAATTGTGGCATTTTGTAGACAGAGAACCTCCTTATAAAATGCTTGGATGTGACCTGAATTATTATAATTATTATTATTAATATTATTTGTGTCACTCGTAATATTGAATTTACCTCAAAAGTGTGGACTGCTGGCAAAAAACTAGTCTATTACTTGCAAAATGAGACTAGAGTGTAAGAGTGTGCCACAGAGCGGTTGATGGAGAGTTCCACAGACGTGGACTGGTGGGTTCAAAAAGGTGCAGAAACTGCTTGTCTTTGCTTGAGAGGGATTGTCCTGTAACATGGCACGGTTTATGTGAATCACAAATCTAATGCAGTTTTGGAAAATGCTGTCACTACAGCATAACTTTGTTATAATTCATATGTAGCACTGCCAGGAGGTTCTAGTGTGTATTCAGATTTCCAAGCAGTCATTCCTTTACAGCGTAAATACGAGATCAAAGTTCTTGTGCAGCTAGGTAACGTTAGTTGTTTTTGTGTGCCAGCGTGTAAAAATGTGGGACAGTACTTTCTTCCAGAATCCTAATTTTATTTCCTTTCGTGATGCTGCTTATTGACCCACTCTTGAGTGGGAAAAGTGAACTTATCTTTGTGCATGAACTTGTGATGAATGATGTTCGTCATTGGATAGCGCACTTGAATACAGAACTGTGGTGTGTTGGTCAATTCTTGTGTTTATAATTAGATATTCTTTAGCTGTGGTTCATGTTAAACCCATTGGAAAGCTTTTGATGAACATCTCTTGCTTACTGCCACTTATAATGTTCAACTCTGCATAGAGTCGCACTGAATTATTCAGATCATGTGTTATATTGGTGAAGGTTGTTGATTTCCTCATTTCTGGATTTCCACAAACCAGGGCAGAGATCTTAAGTTATTTGTTGTCATTTAAGACCAAAATTTTTGGACTCGTTTTGACAGCCATCTTTCCAGAATACTGAGACAACATTTGATCTTTCTTGCAGTCTACAAGTCTTGCAATACCTCCTCAAACATGCGGTTTTTATCACATATTCTGATTTGGCACAGCAGGGCTTATGAAGTCAAAGTTGAATTTAGCTGCAGAACACAACCTCTTCAAAATGCAGCCTTGTTGTTACACCATGGAACTTATCACAGCTCCCACATAAGCAAGTCGCAAGTACTGGTGTACTCCTGGGCAAATGAGTACTTTGTCTTTGAACAATCTGGTATTATTGCTAATCTTTATAGGTAAAAGCCATACTAGAAAGAGATTTTACGAACAGTACCATGAAAAACAAGGAAATGAATTTCTGAGAAAATGTTAAATTGTTCCGTGTAAAACTGGGTTAGCATCTGAACATTTTATATCAATAGTATCAGAAAATTTACCATGTTGTGACCCTATGGACAATTTTTATGAACGAATTTCTGTTGTTGAATGCATTTATCCACAAATAACCATATTATGTTAAATTGCTTTATTTTCCCATAGGTCAGTAATGGAATTGTTTAACCAATATCTTACCAAGTGTCCGGTTATTACGTACTGTACAGCAGCACAATTACTGTATTTACATTTGTACGCATGGTAACATTAACCGTAACCATTAACAATAAATAGCTCGATTATTTTAACAACTGTTTGTACAGTAGTAAAAGGCAAGTGTTGTGATTACGACTTAGTGTTTTTGGATCTGGAATTACACTTTGGTTCATTGTGAAACTGTAATTAAAGACTGAACTTTGATGTTCTGATCTATTTCTTGTGTTGGCTACGTGTGTGTGAGAGCCTCCCAGTGGAGACTTTTCCAGCTGTTTGAGCAGCATTTTGTTATATAGGAACTTTGTTGTTTCGAATAATGTTGGGTCAGTTCTGAGGCCAGGTCAGAATCTGAGGGTCAGGTCAGGGAGACAGCATGGTGCTCTGGTGGAAACTGTTGGTGATGGTGGTCGTGGGATGATGCCTACAAAAATATCTGCCACTGGTTGGGGCCTGATTCATTAAATTGGTCTTTTTATGCCACAGCAAACTGTGTTACAATACAACAGAAATCAAACCATCTAGTAATGTAATGTAAACTCCATTAATGCACAATACATTATTCATTCAAGGTTACTGTTAAGGAAAATAAACCGAAGAAGAAAAGCAGCCCTGTAAGCTAGCCTGTGAGACGGCTATGAATATTTAGATTAACGTGCCATGCATAAAAAAATTGAAACAGGCAATGTTAGCGACATGTTAGTGTTAGCGACTTCATTTTATTAGCCTTGCTGGCACTCGAGGGTTGGCGGCCAGCCCTCCCTCTCGCTATCTGGTCTTCCCACCAAGTGTACGGTCAGTGTATTCATTGCTGAGTTTGGCTATGGGGCACAGATGGAGCTGAAGTCTTGAAACATTTTTGGATTTGAAACATTGACCTTCTGACTAACAGTCCTGCCACTAGACTATTGTGCAACCTCAAGGAAAATAAATACGCCTACTAGGATCCCAGTAATGCAATGGAAAAATTTACGTGGGGCCCACAGCAGTTGGGGCAGTCAGTATGAAAGAATGAATTAATTACACCATATGACCTTAATTTTTTTGGCACCATCGGTAGATTCAGGCAGCAAAGTGTATACAGTGTGACAAACTACCTTGCTTTCAAGCTGTTTGCTGTTACCTTTTGATGTTGTTCCTAGGTATTAAAGTGATTACCAGATATCAAACCACAAGCTTCACTAAACTTGGTACATGAAATGTCAATCTGTACACCACAATTTTGACACATATTTAACTCTGTGAATATATAATGAAAGGTCAGGTTTGGTTTAAATTTTCTACTATGCAGTTATTGTCTAACTATAAAAAAAATTTTATAGGTTAATTATGCACACAAAACGCACTGTAGACGGGCCTACTTCCAGAATAATAATCCGCATGGGACGCCGAAGATGATTTTTCCTGATACACCCTGTATGTAGGTCATGCGTAATTCTAAAAGGTCATAGGTCACCTAGATTCAACGGCAATAAGGGTCGTTTATTTACGTTAACTGGATGTTAACAAGACTATCAGTCAGTTTAGAATTAAATTAAAGTGGGTACGATCGATGAAACCGACACTTTTAAACGAAAGATCGCACGCATAAATAATCGTGTAATTACGCAATGTTCGCTCACAAAACCCACGCAACGCGTTGTGGGATACGAAGCAGTGCATTGTGGGCCGCCTCACGTGGTCTTAATCTCCGCAAAACCGGAAGTGTTAAATAACGACCTTTGTCCGACAAAGATTGGCGAAGGTTTAATAACAGTTTGGTTATCTTTAACGAATTGGGTCAGCGAAGTTTTGGTACGTTTTAAAAAATACTTCACAAAGTCACGCTTTTCGTACTATTGCTTAACAGCCATTTCTAACAGATATTTTTGCAAAAAACATTTTGCAGTCGAGCAACTGCATGACGTCACGTGATTTGACTGTGGCAGGGTGAGGTTAAAGGTGTGCGATGAGTATTTTAAGAAGTCCCACGTATGTAAATTCTATTTATGATGCCTGACTGCCGTACAACGAATATCAAATCAATAATCATGTTTTGGCATTTATAACCAAGACAGTAAATGGCAGACATAGCAACAGAGTTTTGACTGACTTTGGTATATTGTTGTTAATGTGCCCAGGTTTGATATGCAGTGAAAATAATGCCAATACACACACTTGTCTATGTACATAGTGGCAATTACTCGTTTAGTGTTGTCGCTTATAGCAAAGTAGTTTTTCAGCATAACTGAATCAGTAACATTTGTTTAACGTGATTGCAACTTTATTTTCTTTGATCTTGAGCCGATGTACCACGCACTGAAGCTCAGAAATGATAATAGTTCTACAAGAAAACTATCAATCTATTTTAGACAATTGCAGGCACAGGAAGAAATCTCATACCATCCACCAGAGACTTATTGTAACACGCTGCGTTATAGCACAGATTCTGATGTAGTCGTAAACTCAAGATTTCTACAGCACCCAATGAAAGCTAAGTCACAGGAACCAGCTTTTTCACAGGCGTTCAATCAAAACTAAATTGATTGGCAAGAAGGGTTCAATTCCAGGTCAAGATCCAAGAGTGGGGCAGGCAGAGACAGTCAGACGGCTACGGTGGATGGTGTTTGGATTTGAACCAGAAAGAGGGATAAGGGGAAGAGGAAGAATCAGGATAAGATCTGTGGAAGAGGCATGGTTTCAGTTTTGAGTGGAAGACCTGCACAGAGATTGCAATGGGTGAAGTGTTCGTGAGACACAGTCGGGGCATGGGCCGCAAAACTAGATAAGCAAATAAATAAACTAGAAATAAACTGGATCTTGTTATAAAGCAGTTCTTGGTATGACTGCCAAAGACAGGATTATTTTTGAGTTTCTGGTGTATTTCATGTTTTAAAACATAAGTTCAGAAGTCTTACCACTCTTGGACTTGAAATTTTAACTGACACAACCTGTCTCATCAATTCTGTGAATAAGCTACTTCTCACAACTTTTTTATGGGCATTGACAAAATGTGTAGCTTAAGAATATGATTACGGTGTTGCATAAGGATCTTGGCCGGCATTCATTCACAGTTATTGGTCTCTGCTGATGTTCACAACTGTCTTACCAAGACTGTCTTTCACTCTCTTACCAAGACTGTCTTTCGCTCTGAGCTGAAAACTTACCTCTTCCAGCTGTGTATGGTTCTTAATGTATTACCTGTAAGCCGGCTTCAGTTTTCACTTCTGAATTTTGTAAGGAGGACTTTTATCAAACTACAGCTGTATTGTTTTGTGTCAAGCCATGGATGCAGCAGTATTTTCCAAATGTGTCAACAGTCATTGTTTACAACTTGCTTACACATTGAGCCTGCCTTCTTATCTCCTTGTTAGGCATCTCAGTTCGATCCATTGTGATGATTTCTGTGTAGGTACCTTGAGCAACTCCTTACCGCACTGTTCCCGTTCTTTATGACCTACTAATAGTTACTTGTTTTTATGTATTAGTGCTATGTTAATATGAGAAAGAGTGAGAACTTAGGTGTACTGTGATGAACATCATTATTTCTTAGTTTTGCTAGTTTTTCACTGGCTTTCAAATATCTGGATATCTAACTACATAGCATAGCATAGCTTAACTAGGGTTTTAAGTGGTTTAGAAGACGCATAATCTGTATTAGAACCACTGCAAAGTAATAAGTGGGAATGCTTAATAGCCAATCCTTCCAAGATTCTTCTTAAAAGCGGTGATGGTATCCACTGAGACGATACTATCATCCAAACCATTACAGAAGTCTACAACCCTTGCACTGAAGATTTTCTGCCCTAGTGTTCCTCTTGGTTTCGTAAATAATTAGTGTACCGTACCTCAGATTTACAGTTCTGTGTGACTTGGCAGACATTAAAAATTTTCTTAATAGTAATGGAATGGCAGGGAGCACCTTCAAAAGGTGCTTAGAAAGTGCTTTACAATGCTACTTATGTTACATTAGTTAAGGTACATTACAACATATAATGATGATGATGATGATGGTGAGTTCTGTGCCCGAAGGCAGGCCCAATTGGCTTTGTGCCACCCGGGGATGAGATGAGTGAGGTGGTTTCCCATTGTCTTCCTCACAGACTACTGTGGGTGAGGAACTTGTACAAGGTCGCTACGCAGTGGCTTGAGGCAGATTCGAACCTGCGACCCTCTGGTTACGAGGCACAGACCATACCACTACACCCCCGCGCCCCACTATAACATATAATCTATCATGGTAAATAAGTTAGTAGCCTTTATTTGTATCTGCATACCGTAAATTTCATTCAACAGAATCTGCCCTGCTTGCTGTTCATAACGACATCATGTGCTCCATGGATAAGGGTAAGGCGACTGCACTTGTTCTCCTTGATTTGTCTGCTGCCTTTGATACTGTCGACCACTCTCGCCTTTTGCATCGTACTTCAACATTGGTTTGGAGTTTCTGGTCCTGCCCTACACTGGTTTGCTACTTACCTCAGCCCTCGCACTCAATCTGTATATTTAAATGGACATTATTCAGCTAGTGCCTCGTTGACCTGTGGCGTTCCGCAGGGTTCTGTACTTGGTCCTCTTTTGTTTACATTATACACCACACCTCTAGGTACCCTGCTAGACAATCATTCACTGGGATATCATTTCTATGCTGATGACACCCAAATCTACATCTCACTATGTAAATGGTATTTGTAAGTCATCATATATGTATATTTGAGACATACGCAGAATTAGGCATTATGTCCCCATGTCTTCCAGAATAGCCTTAGCTAACGCATTGGTCTTCAGTCGTCTTGACTATTGTAACTCCATTCTTGTTGGTATCACTAAATCAAACGTGCAGAAACTCCAAAGAGTTCAGAACTCCTTAGCTAGAGCTATAACAAATACTTCTAAATATGAGCATATAACCCCTGTGCTTAAATCTTTACATTGGCTTCCTGTTCAGCAAAGGATTTGTTTCAAATTAGGACTTACAGTTTATAAAACATTGAACTATGGCCAACCACAATACTTGAAATCAATCCTTATTCCCCAGACTTACCATTATTCTGCAAGGTCATCTGATTGTCTTTCTCTGGTCATACCTTGGTCTAGAACTGTTCTTGGTAAACGAGCATTTTCGGTTGCTGGACCAGAATTTTGGAATTCCCTCCCTGTGTATGTTCGTTCTGCTCAGTCGCTCCTGTCATTTCATCTCAACTTAAAACTTACCCGTTTCAAATTGCTTATCCACCATAGGCTGCCTCTCTGTCGTGCGGTCTGACCTTCTGGATATCGACCTGATTGCGGCTTGGTTTTGGTGTGCCATCGGTTGATGCCTTGTGCATTAGACACTGGCGCATTAGAAGTTGCTAATTATTATTATTATTTTATTATCTGACAAGTGTGCATGCCTTGGATAGAATAGACTGATTAAATAGGTTATAACACAGGTATGAGTTTGCTGTGATATAAGATTTGGCATTTATGTGGTTACATGGATACTACTGGTGCGTATCATTTTGCATTTAAATTTTAGATTGTAGTGGTTTTTGTGACTTACTTATGTACGTACTTACTTACTTCGACATCACATGCTTGAAGATGAAATGTTTTAAGTAATGCCGTTTGTCGGTTCAAGTGTCTACATCCGGTGGTTTTAAAACTGCTCCCTTAAAAGGAGTTGAACTGCTTGGAGGTGATTTCAATGCGTTTCCGAACGGTAGACTTCGTTGTAGGCAAAATATGGAGGACTGTTTTTATGTCTAGAACACAACTGTATGAAGGCCCCCAAATGGTGCGGTTGGATCATTAACCAGATGTCTATTGTACACGTGAGAGCGAAGCGCTTTGGGGTCTGAACTCTGAGGTCCTTTTCGTTACCGGAAAGCGTTCATGCAGTGAATAACAGTGTCTGGCCGCTGATTGGCTGTCTCAGTCACGTGACCTGCAGTGCCGCGTTTCAAGGTCAGGGCTGCGCGATCGGGTCATAACCGATGTTTATTTAATATGCGCCATTTTTGGCTGGTAAATTTCCGATGGTTTCACGAATGCCTGTTGGTATAAGGTGCTCTGGGTGGACAGATAGATTCATGGATTTGTGTCAGATTGAACTGATTGGGATCAGTAGATGTTTTAGCTATATCTCGAATTTAGTAAGTTAAGTTATTGCAACTTTACATCTCCCTTGTCAAATCTTGTCATGTGCTCTGTTTGAAATTGAGTCTGTCAACATTAACAACAACATGAGAAAATTAATATTCCAGTTAAAACACAACCATCTTAGGCTCGATTTATGAATCATTAGCTTGCACCTCTGTTGTTGTTAATCATTTTGTTATGAATCCTTTTGTTATGGTTTTGTAACTCTTGTCATTGGAATTCAACCCAGCTTCTCCGATGGATCGCGATTTTGACTTGCAGAGACCATCGACTGATGCCTTGGGCGTTATGATAACGGTGCTATGAAAGTCTTGTTGAGACTAGATGAGATAGATTAGTTAATTTTTTGTGACGTTAGTATTAGTTTATTGGTTGGAAATTGTTGATCCTGTTAGCCATATAGCTTTTGTCAGCCTTCATCTTGTTATTCTCTTTGCTATGACATGTTGTCTTTTGGGATGTACCTTTGGGACATACCTGTTGGGTGTCAAGCAGACTTACCCTTGATTGTGGCATGCACACCGATTTTGCTTAGCAGCAACCATCGATATGTCTTGAACGTTAATACAGTGGAGCTATCGAAGTTATCAGATTACATATCTATAGCATTGTCAGTGGTTGTGTAATCGGTGTAACTGGTAGTCATTTTGTTACCATCGTTCTCACATTTGTAACTATCCTTGTTGCCTTCTTAAGAGAACACCAAAACCTGTTTAAGAGAACACCAAAACCTGCTTAAGAGAACACCAAAACCTGCTTAAGAGAACACCAAAACCTGCTTAAGAGAACACCAAAACCTGTTTAAGTGAACACCAAAACCTGTTTAAGTGAACACCAAAACCTGCTTAAGAGAACACCAAAACCTGCTTAAGAGAACACCAAAACCTGTTTAAGTGAACACCAAAACCTGTTTAAGAGAACACCAAAACCTGCTTAAGTGAACACCAAAACCTGTTTAAGAGAACACCAAAACCTGTTTAAGAGAACACCAAAACCTGTTTAAGTGAACACCAAAATCTGCTTAAGTGAACACCAAAACCTGTTTAAGAGAACACCAAAACCTGCTTAAGTGAACACCAAAACCTGTTTAAGTGAACACCAAAACCTGTTTAAGTGAACACCAAAACCTGCTTAAGAGAACACCAAAACCTGTTTAAGAGAACACCAAAACCTGTTTAAGTGAACACCAAAACCTGCTTAAGAGAACACCAAAACCTGCTTAAGAGAACACCAAAACCTGTTTAAGTGAACACCAAAACCTGTTTAAGAGAACACCAAAACCTGCTTAAGTGAACACCAAAACCTGTTTAAGAGAACACCAAAACCTGTTTAAGAGAACACCAAAACCTGTTTAAGTGAACACCAAAATCTGCTTAAGTGAACACCAAAACCTGCTTAAGAGAACACCAAAACCTGTTTAAGAGAACACCAAAACCTGTTTAAGTGAACACCAAAACCTGCTTAAGAGAACACCAAAACCTGTTTAAGTGAACACCAAAACCTGCTTAAGAGAACACCAAAACCTGTTTAAGAGAACACCAAAACCTGTTTAAGTGAACACCAAAACCTGCTTAAGAGAACACCAAAACCTGCTTAAGAGAACACCAAAACCTGTTTAAGTGAACACCAAAACCTGTTTAAGAGAACACCAAAACCTGCTTAAGTGAACACCAAAACCTGTTTAAGAGAACACCAAAACCTGTTTAAGAGAACACCAAAACCTGTTTAAGTGAACACCAAAATCTGCTTAAGTGAACACCAACACCTGTTTAAGTGAACACCAAAACCTGTTTAAGAGAACACCAAAACCTGCTTAAGTGAACACCAAAACCTGTTTAAGAGAACACCAAAACCTGCTTAAGTGAACACCAAAACCTGTTTAAGTGAACACCAAAACCTGTTTAAATGAACACCAAAACCTGCTTAAGTGAACACCAAAACCTGTTTAAGAGAACACCAAAACCTGCTTAAGTGAACACCAAAACCTGCTTAAGTGAACACCAAAACCTGTTTAAGAGAACACCAAAACCTGCTTAAGTGAACACCAAAACCTGTTTAAGAGAACACCAAAACCTGCTTAAGTGAACACCAAAACCTGTTTAAGAGAACACCAAAACCTGTTTAAGTGAACACCAAAACCTGTTTAAGAGAACACCAAAACCTGCTTAAGTGAACACCAAAACCTGTTTAAGTGAACACCAAAACCTGCTTAAGTGAACACCAAAACCTGTTTAAGAGAACACCAAAACCTGTTTAAGTGAACACCAAAATCTGCTTAAGTGAACACCAAAACCTGCTTAAGAGAACACCAAAACCTGTTTAAGAGAACACCAAAACCTGTTTAAGTGAACACCAAAACCTGCTTAAGAGAACACCAAAACCTGTTTAAGTGAACACCAAAACCTGCTTAAGAGAACACCAAAACCTGTTTAAGAGAACACCAAAACCTGTTTAAGTGAACACCAAAACCTGCTTAAGAGAACACCAAAACCTGCTTAAGAGAACACCAAAACCTGTTTAAGTGAACACCAAAACCTGTTTAAGAGAACACCAAAACCTGCTTAAGTGAACACCAAAACCTGTTTAAGAGAACACCAAAACCTGTTTAAGAGAACACCAAAACCTGTTTAAGTGAACACCAAAATCTGCTTAAGTGAACACCAACACCTGTTTAAGTGAACACCAAAACCTGTTTAAGAGAACACCAAAACCTGCTTAAGTGAACACCAAAACCTGTTTAAGAGAACACCAAAACCTGCTTAAGTGAACACCAAAACCTGTTTAAGTGAACACCAAAACCTGTTTAAGTGAACACCAAAACCTGCTTAAGTGAACACCAAAACCTGTTTAAGAGAACACCAAAACCTGCTTAAGTGAACACCAAAACCTGCTTAAGTGAACACCAAAACCTGTTTAAGAGAACACCAAAACCTGCTTAAGTGAACACCAAAACCTGTTTAAGTGAACACCAAAACCTGCTTAAGTGAACACCAAAACCTGCTTAAGAGAACACCAAAACCTGTTTAAGAGAACACCAAAACCTGTTTAAGTGAACACCAAAACCTGCTTAAGAGAACACCAAAACCTGCTTAAGAGAACACCAAAACCTGTTTAAGTGAACACCAAAACCTGTTTAAGAGAACACCAAAACCTGCTTAAGTGAACACCAAAACCTGTTTAAGAGAACACCAAAACCTGTTTAAGAGAACACCAAAACCTGTTTAAGTGAACACCAAAATCTGCTTAAGTGAACACCAACACCTGTTTAAGTGAACACCAAAACCTGCTTAAGTGAACACCAAAACCTGCTTAAGTGAACACCAAAACCTGCTTAAGAGAACACCAAAACCTGCTTAAGAGAACACCAAAACCTGTTTAAGTGAACACCAAAACCTGTTTAAGAGAACACCAAAACCTGCTTAAGTGAACACCAAAACCTGCTTAAGTGAACACCAAAACCTGTTTAAGAGAACACCAAAACCTGTTTAAGTGAACACCAAAATCTGCTTAAGTGAACACCAAAACCTGCTTAAGAGAACACCAAAACCTGTTTAAGAGAACACCAAAACCTGTTTAAGTGAACACCAAAACCTGCTTAAGAGAACACCAAAACCTGTTTAAGTGAACACCAAAACCTGCTTAAGAGAACACCAAAACCTGTTTAAGAGAACACCAAAACCTGTTTAAGTGAACACCAAAACCTGCTTAAGAGAACACCAAAACCTGCTTAAGAGAACACCAAAACCTGTTTAAGTGAACACCAAAACCTGTTTAAGAGAACACCAAAACCTGCTTAAGTGAACACCAAAACCTGTTTAAGAGAACACCAAAACCTGTTTAAGAGAACACCAAAACCTGTTTAAGTGAACACCAAAATCTGCTTAAGTGAACACCAACACCTGTTTAAGTGAACACCAAAACCTGTTTAAGAGAACACCAAAACCTGCTTAAGTGAACACCAAAACCTGTTTAAGAGAACACCAAAACCTGCTTAAGTGAACACCAAAACCTGTTTAAGTGAACACCAAAACCTGTTTAAGTGAACACCAAAACCTGCTTAAGTGAACACCAAAACCTGTTTAAGAGAACACCAAAACCTGCTTAAGTGAACACCAAAACCTGCTTAAGTGAACACCAAAACCTGTTTAAGAGAACACCAAAACCTGCTTAAGTGAACACCAAAACCTGTTTAAGTGAACACCAAAACCTGTTTAAGTGAACACCAAAACCTGCTTAAGTGAACACCAAAACCTGTTTAAGAGAACACCAAAACCTGTTTAAGTGAACACCAAAACCTGCTTAAGAGAACACCAAAACCTGCTTAAGAGAACACCAAAACCTGTTTAAGTGAACACCAAAACCTGTTTAAGAGAACACCAAAACCTGCTTAAGTGAACACCAAAACCTGTTTAAGAGAACACCAAAACCTGTTTAAGAGAACACCAAAACCTGTTTAAGTGAACACCAAAATCTGCTTAAGTGAACACCAACACCTGTTTAAGTGAACACCAAAACCTGCTTAAGTGAACACCAAAACCTGCTTAAGTGAACACCAAAACCTGCTTAAGAGAACACCAAAACCTGCTTAAGAGAACACCAAAACCTGTTTAAGTGAACACCAAAACCTGTTTAAGAGAACACCAAAACCTGCTTAAGTGAACACCAAAACCTGTTTAAGAGAACACCAAAACCTGTTTAAGTGAACACCAAAACCTGTTTAAGAGAACACCAAAACCTGCTTAAGTGAACACCAAAACCTGTTTAAGTGAACACCAAAACCTGCTTAAGTGAACACCAAAACCTGTTTAAGAGAACACCAAAACCTGCTTAAGTGAACACCAAACCCTTTTTAAGTGAACACCAAAACCTGTTTAAGTGAACACCAAAACCTGTTTAAGTGAACACCAAAACCTGCTTAAGTGAACACCAAAACCTTTTTAAGTGAACACCAAAACCTGCTTAAGAGAACACCAAAACCTGTTTAAGAGAACACCAAAACCTGCTTAAGAGAACACCAAAACCTGTTTAAGTGAACACCAAAACCTGCTTAAGAGAACACCAAAACCTGTTTAAGAGAACACCAAAACCTGCTTAAGTGAACACCAAACCCTTTTTAAGTGAACACCAAAACCTGTTTAAGTGAACACCAAAACCTGCTTAAGTGAACACCAAAACCTGTTTAAGTGAACACCAAAACCTGTTTAAGAGAACACCAAAACCTGTTTAAGAGAACACCAAAACCTGCTTAAGAGAACACCAAAACCTGTTTAAGAGAACACCAAAACCTGTTTAAGAGAACACCAAAACCTGCTTAAGAGAACACCAAAACCTGCTTAAGTGAACACCAAAACCTGCTTATCATGTGCTTCACTTTAGTACAGTTCTGATATCATTCGGTTGGGATATGGTCCCATCATTTGCAGTAACTCGGGTTTAGAACACAACCTCATTATTCCGTAACCTTTTTATAACATAACGTAATTTCAGAAAACAGCGGACAATGAATAGTTATGAATAATAAGAAAGCAGTTTTCTTACACTGAAGGATAGCGCTGTAGTCATGTCACCAGACTCAAGGATCTAGACTGGTTTGGTTTTCCTGTTGGAATGCAGTTATGATTAGAAGCTATCATTGATTATTGTCTTGTGTATCATGATACAGAAGTTTCCAGATTAAATTAGATCATGTTGCCTATTGTGGTAGCTGAGACATCAGTATCTGGCAGCTGCCAAAAAATTGACTTGATCAGTATCGTTATAACATATGGCATCAGCTAACGGTCAGTGAAAATACATGTTTTGTCTAGCAGCAGGACGATGTTGCCTTGCATGTTGCATCATTCAACAAGATATTGCTTGTTTACACGGGTTGCCCGAGGATTCATACAACAGGAACATCGATGAACGTTGGTGTTTTTGGTTAGCATTGGCTTGTGACTCTTCTTGTGCAGGAGATTGTATTCTGTTGGCAAAAGGAATTTATTTTATGAAAGATATATTAAATATGTTTTAATATTTTTGCATAAATTTGTTTTTGTTTTCTGTAGCCATTCTGGGCTCCCAGTAGTTATCTCTTGTCTCTTGGACGTGGTTGTTTTGTTAACATGAGTGAACTAGAACGACAGACAATCTAACTTTCCTGTTGAAATATTGAAACCTTAATGGTCAGTATGCATACTATTATTTCTTATTATTTTTATTACTTTAATGATAATATTTTGTTATTATTATTAAGAATGCATAAAAATAGTAATTATTATTATGACTAAGCCTCATTTTGATTCCTTTAGTTGCAAGAATTTTAGGCTAGGTTTCCATTTAGAGGCATGGAATATTAGCATTCAGTTAATTATGTTCTTCTTGTCATTGTTGTTGTGATTAATGTATGGGAATTGATGAAGTGAAATTGACTATGTAGACCTGATAACCGGTTTTGCTTTTTATTAACTTGGTGTTGAAGTGTGTAATTAGGTCACCCTGGTCTTCATGCCCTTTAGCACTGTAAACTTAGCCTGATTAAGACCATAGTAAGCAGTGTTTCATGGACAGTTTTCGCCGCCAGGAGCGTGATTGGCGTTTATATGAATAGAAATTCATTTGACAATACTCATATTCAATTTTTCTATTAGATCCGCCATGTTGAATCAGAAAGCCCAGAGTCGGCTTGCACAGTAACGCCAGGCAAGGAAACCCCGTTAGCCAATCCGGCGCTGCTTTCGAGTCATGTGACCCGGCGTGCGGACATTAGTACTGTCTAACCATTAGACTATTGTGGGTTGTTTTTTCTGATCGCAACTCGTTAGTGTTCCCTATCTACCCCCTCGCATGGCCCCATTAGCCGGGCTGCGAGCGGACGTGGTAGCACTGCGTGTACAAGGGCCGATTACAACATGGCGTCCCAGTGGTTTGTAGGAAATGCTTGGTATCTAAAGGCGACCCGTGTGAAGAACTAGCAGCGTCTGAACTTACTTACGTCGTAAACTGGCTTTGCAGACCGAACCAGTTGTGTTTTTTGGGTTCTTGTAGGTGAGCAGTGCATGTGGATGATTGGTTATTGACAGACTTCCGTTAGCTTCATTCATTATTTTGCCGTTTGTTATCCTGGTTTTGACAGGTGATTCCTAAGTGGAATAGTGTCTGCTAGTGCTTGGAGTACTGAACACAAACTAGGATTTCTCTGCATATCAGTAAGTTACAACGCGTTGTACTGTGCGTGTTCATTCACGTTGCAAATTCTTTTGCTACTGTGCAACAATTGCAAAATTGTTGTACATTACAAGCCTTTTAGCCCAACGTAACAAACCTTGCTTTTTAATGTTGATATGTTACAGTTTGTCTTGTAATATTACAGATAAGTATACTTTACAGTTTATAAGTTAATACTTATTATCATATTCATTAACCTCTGTTGAAAATTTGTAACAGTGAATAAAATCGTTGACCTGGTAGTGAAATTTGTTAGCGTTTATAAGATTCTGTGTTTATTTCATTGAATATGTGTTCCTTGATTAATATTTCCCTAATTCACTGCACAGTGTAGTTGGGCAGTGACAGTTCTGGGTACTTTCCATTGTGCTTAGTACCAGGTGTACCACAGAATCTAGTGCACCTCACACCGTAATCGTGCATATGGAGTTAGATGAAATTTCTATTTTCTCAGTTACATCATATTTTAGTCCTGATAGACACAAAGTAATAAAATATTTTCCCTATTTGAATTTGGTCATTACACAGTTTTACAACAAACATTGCATAATTTTGCATATTATTATCATGGCATTAACTGTGGAGGTTTTAGATTAGAGTTTACTAATATTACATCTCATCGTTTTTGACTGAAGAAAATACAGGAAAGTGTTCAATTTTCCCCAAATGTACATGCACGCTTTTTATATGTGAACAGTAGATGTGGAAGAAGTCACACCAACTACCATTGTCTGACTTATGTGGCTGCCCTGACCCGTGGAATTTTGACAAGGGTTCTCCAGCCGATTACAATATTTATTGTGGTCTCTTTGAAGCGACCATCAGTTGATGCCTTGTGCAGTATGGTAATGGTGCTATAGAAGGCATTAGACTAGATAAGACTATAACAGACTACTGGACTTGTCACTTCAGTCCTTTTGAGTCGTGCAGAGACCCACAGGTGTGACTTAAAACGAAAGCTTAATTTAGGAGCTTGTTGATTATTTTGATATTGGGTAAAAATCATTTAATCTATTCCAAATACTGGTTTAATAATACAAGTAGCATCAGTCGATGATTGCTTCTATGTGAAGTCAGTTTTTGTGGCAAATTTTGAGATTGAACCAACTGAAACCCTGGAGGGCAAATCATGGAAATTGAGAAACGACCTATGGTGGGAAAAGACATTTTTCAGTTGGCAGTCAAAGGTTCTGGTCAGTTTATGGTAAGCTTTAGAAGTGGAGTGGAATATTTGGGAAAAGCACGACCTTTCTAACTGCTGGCTTAGGCTTTCTACCATTGAAGACATGTTTTTCCCATTTAAATCCTGTGTGTAGATTTTCCCCACTGGTTCAAACTTTCTGTCAGATTTCCCATTCACTGTTCTTTTGCCCGTACTTTCTGCTTCTATCCATATGGCTTCCTTCCTCACTTCTGCCTACCACAAATCACACCTTGCTTAGGAGTCAGCGCTGTGGAGTCAGTATTTGGGTGAGCCTGGGAAGTAAGAATTTTGGTAAGCCTTAGTAGTCAGTGTGAAATGAAGATGTTGTAGCCAGTCGAAGTAAAAACTGTACCAATTGTAACGTTGGAAAAGCAGAGTTGGCTTAGACATAGAAAACTGTTCATGTGCATTTGCGGGTAACATGGTGTACAAACATTTTGTTGCATTCCTCTACTTTTTTGCTCCTCTTTTGTAAGTTAACGTCTAAGAGTCAGTTGACGGTTTTCTGTCCTTAGGTTAAAGAGATTCGCTTGAGCAGACATGACAACTATGCCGTCGCAGATGACTGGTCGTCCATCCCCTTGGAATGACCTGCCCACATCAGCCGCAAGTGCCGCCCATGAAGACTCAAACTCCGAAACCAGTCCCCTTGTCATTGATGTAACTCCTGTGCCAGAGTTGGACGCAGAAATACACAATGATCTACTTCTGTTCCAAAACTCTTTGACTGGTGTCGTCTTGGAGCAGGAGAACACAAGTCAAGTCTCCCAGAGTTGTCTCATACGAACCGAGAAAGATGCTGAGAGATTAAGTGCAGCGGACAGTGACGTGTTGGATCGCAATCAAAAGACTGCGCTTAATATCATAGACCTGACATTAGAAGGAGAAGCGGCTGAGAAAACTGCGTCCACATGCGTAAAAGACACAACACTTGACAATTCACAGAATCTGATGACGGGCAAAGACATGGACTGTCATGCGGTCCTTGCCACGTCTGACCTGTGCAAGGTCACCGTGATTTGCCCCGACTCAGCCGACGAAGCTGACACTGATGATCATCCTACAGTGAACAGCATTCCAGGAATAAATGTCACGCTGGGGTCGCTGAACCCTGAACCCCAGTCAACCTCTGGAACAACGATGCAGAAGGGTACAAATGGTAGACTAGAGGGTTCTGAGCGAGAAGGACTAATTCAGTCAGCATTGACTAACAAAGATTCTTCTGGTGGAGAATCCTGCAGTAGTGAAACTTCACAGCTTCCCCCTGAGAGTACAGTTCAGGATATGAGCAGGCAACAGTTACAGAGTGGACAGAGTTTCAATTCACTTGGCCATTCTGAGGTTCAAGGTCTAGGCAACAACCAGTCTGATGGTGGCAGTGTTGCCGCAGAGAAAACAAGCAACACGACACCCAACCAGGAAAATCGTGGAGCAGACAGGACCGAAAATTGTATGGAAAATACTCTGGACAGTACGCTGATCGCGTACTTGACTAACTTCCCATCGCGAATGCAGAGTGTGGGCACAGATCCAACGCCACAGTCATCTCCGACAAGCGCCCTGTCTTCAGTTTCGCACCAGGGGGCCATGAATTCAACAAGCATCAATGACTCTGTAAACCTAAATTCCTCTGCTATGATGTCATGTCTTGCTCTCACAAATATGGTCGCTCTTGCAAGCCTCGAAACTGCTCAACCTAATCAAGATTTCGGTTTGATAACACTGCAAGAGACTCCACCACCAGAAGATACAAGTGATTCCCAGATGACCATTCAGACGAACCGACAAAAACGCAAGCATTCATCCGCATCGGTTATACCAATCCACGTCAAGGAAGAAAAAGTTGATGACTCTTACGAAACTACTCCACAGCCGGCAACAAAAGTCCAGGTCTTAGCTGCAAGCGACGGTCAGCGATCAGTCATAAGCAGAAGTCAACTGCCAGTTGTGCCACATTCAACCGTAGTCCAAAAGCTGACAGGAAATCCGAGTCGATTTTCAAATCTACAGCAGTTGATTGTCGCCAGCTCTGCTTCTGCAGCGAATGCCCTTCCTCCAGGAAGACCTAGGACCGTGCCAGCTTACCGGTTTTCTCATTTCCGAACGTTGGTTCCGAAGAACTTTACTCCGAGTGCAGTTGCAAATGGTTCCAGTTCACTCGCAAGATTTATTGCGTCGAATACACAGAATGCGTCCAGACAGAATTCTAGTGTCCACCAAGGCTACCCGCCTCCAGTCACCACTGCCCCGCTTAACCCGCGTTCCTTGATCCGCCACTCGAGATGGACAACATCAAGCACCATTCAGTCGAAAACAATACTAACGCCTGCCCAGTCGCCTTGTTTCATCTTAGTCAACCGACAAAACCCTGGAACTTCACAGATCAGTGTTGCTGCGTCCACCAGTGCACACTACACGATTCCAGCCTCTGTACCTCAGTCATCTTCCCGAACTAACAGTGACATTGCTTCACTCGGCGGCGCGAAGACCGTGCGTCCTCTGAAGGTGCGCCCTTCAAACACGAACGCTGCTCTGCTGACGCGAAAGTTCGAACAGCTCTACAAGAAAAGCATTCTGCCGAAGTTTCTCTCACCAAAACTGATGCCCGACTCGCTTCATGTCTCGGCGCCACTAAAGATGCTCGCGTGCGAAGGCTGCGGAGACGAGTTCCTGACAGAACGTGGCCTGAGCGATCATTACGAGCGAAAGAGCATTGTCATCAGCTTCACGTGCAGGTGCGACAAGAAGGCTATGTTGTTCTACAACATGTGCAGCTTTGCACGTTTCTACGACCGACATACGGGCAACAACACGAGCCTGCATTCGTTTAAACATCACTCGTCGTACGATTCATGCGTCATGGCAATGCTACCTCCGTATCTGATGCCGCTGGAATACCATCGCTTGGTGGCGGAAGATGAGAAGAAAAAGAAACAAGCAGAAGCGGCAGTGCCAGCGTCTTCGACTACCAACGCCCGTGCGCTATCCAGTACGCAGGCAGCTTTGCCTGTGTCTCGTGTCACAACCGTCGCTGAGCCGCCAAGACTTTCTGTTGCATCAATAAAAGAGTTCTTCAACGTGCTCGAGAGTCTAAACGTCAACTGCCAAGAGTGCCCAGCGGTCTACAAGCGACGCAAAGGCCTCGTTGCTCACATGAGCAGCCAGCGCTCTTCACCAAAAAGCGACCTCTACAAATGCAACAAATGCTTCATGGTGCTGCCCAACGCCTGCTCCTTCCGTGCCCACACCCGCATTCACGACAAGCTCGAGCCGTACGTCTGCCCGGAGTGTGGTCAGACGTTTCGAACGTCTCGCGACATCTTCATGAAACACGTCAAGAAGGTCTGCCTCCATTTCTCGCGCTTCCAGAGCCGTCAGTGCCCAGTCTGCAGCACCACGCTGTCGCACTCTGAGGAAACCATGGTTGCTCACCTCGAAAACGCCCACGCTGCCCTGTACCACAAGTGCAACAGCTGCACGATGGCATTTCCCACAGAGAAGAGCTTCCGCAGTCACAGCATGATCCAGCACAGCCAGGCAGCCACGAGCAAAACATTTCGAAAGTGTCCCATCTGTAACGCAACGGAAAAGGAACCACAATCTCTTTCCACGCACCTCGGCCAGCACGTGAGCAAAGACGGCTTCGGGCCGCTGTGCTTCTTCCGCTGTCTCTTCTGCCTTACGAGCTTCGCGACGCGTTCGGACCTAGTCGACCACACACGGAACGCCCACCCGAGCGAGATGATAGCCGGTCACATATGCGAAATCTGTGGAGCGGTCTGCGAGAACGGTCTTGCCTTCTTTAGTCACACCAAAGCAGAGCACAAAGATTTTTTGACGCAGCTGCTCAACGCCAACACAGGCAAAACCCCAAGCGACGTCGCACAAACAGGAATTGCAGTAGTATCCACTGAAGCGGAGCCAACTACTGCACCCGACACAGAAGCGGGCACTCAGCCAAAGCAAAAATCTCTGGAGTGTGACAGGTGTCAGATGGTGCTTAGTGACGACGAACAGTTCAAGCGGCACGTGGCCAAACATCGATTCCTCGAAGCGAAAAGAACTGGCGCCAAATTGTCAAAGAAGAAAAAGCATGTGGACGAGAGCAGTGTCACCAGTGAAAGCGTCCAGATAAAGTCAGAGCAGGTGACCGATGAGGTGAATTTCTTTATCCTTTAATAACAATAAATGGTGATATGATGATGATGATGAGTTCTCTGCCTGAAGGCAGGTCCATTGGCTTTATGCCACCCGGGGGTGAGATGAGTGAGGTGGTTTCTGTTGCCTTCCTCACAGACAATTGTGGGTAAGCAACTTGTTCATGGTCGCTACACAGTGGCTTGATTTGAACCCGCGACCTTCCGGTTACGAGGCACATACCATACCACTACACCACCGTGTCCCACAAATGGTGAGGATAATTTTGCAATACAGCAGTATCACACTTTGCAATACCTTTTTGTGTGAGATACAACATGTCAGTTGATTATGTTATAATGTTTATGATGTTTACTTTACACTATTTAGGTTCATTACATATTACAGTGTGTAATTTGTAACTGTAGTACTTGAGATTTGCTGCAGTCGACTACTTGGTTTGCCTGGTGACCTGCAACATGGGTGCTTATCTGCCTTCCTCGCCTTTCTTCCACGAGTCCTTGAAGACCATTTTGCCCCCAGTGGCTGTAGGTTGCTTGGCTGTGAATGCCTCTGGTGTGTTTATTTTGAAGTGGCGCTTTATAAATTCTTAATTACGATTACGATTGAGATGCTGCGGAAAAAGAGATACGATCTTGTTACTTAGATTTTGGTTGCATTAAAAATCTGTTGGATTTTTACAGTAAATCTAACGATTTGTTTTCATCTGCTTTGGTTCATTTCATAGGTTTCTGCGACTTCAAAGTCCGATCAACCGACGCCCGTTCAGTTGTCAGGTTCGGCCTTGTCCTGTCCAAAAGCAGTTGAAATGGAGAATGAATCTAAAGGCAGCAAAGATGCCATTCTCTCATGGTTCTCATGCCACCTGTGCGAGAAAACCTTCAAGAACACGGACGATCTCCAGCTGCATCTCAAAGACACGCACACAGGCAAATCACGACTCCACGCCTACCTGTGCTGGATATGTCGCGAGCAGAGTGAGCTCAAAAGCTATCCAAAGGCAGGCATGCTCATCAAGCACTTGAAGAATTTCCACAAGATCGCTCGCAAAAACATCGACTATGCTCGCATAGTGGCTTTCAACAACAAAGACAACGAAAGCACGACAGGTGACGACGAAAAACCCATCAAATGTGACGCGTCGCTGGTACGAAACCTCAGAGTCGAAGGCGACACGACGTACAACTGCGCCAAGTGCGACTTCTCGAGCTCAGAGAGAGGCGTGTTTCACGAGCACATAGCTAAACACTGCCTGAAGGGGTCGCACCAGTGCCTTGAGTGCGGCATCTCTTTCGTGGCGTTGCCTTCTCTGAAGCGCCATCTATTTGTCGTTCATCGCGTTCGTGATTTCACCCGATACCAAAATGAAACGGGGCTTTCTCTGGAGCTGCCCGCCGTCGCCGATCACGACTCCGATCCAGACGACTTCTTCATGTCGCCAAACACAAGCAGTCGACTGTCGAACGCGGATGCAGAGTCGAGCATCCAGAGTGACGACCCGATTACGACTTCACCGGAAAAGGATTCGACTTCGACGCTGGAGTGTACGGTCTGCTACCGTTCCTTCGCTGACCAGTGTACGTTACGTCAACACATGCGTGTGCATGGAATGGCGTTCATTCAAGGAACTCGTCGAAGCAACATGTCGCGCAAGAGCACATCGTCTGACAGTTGAAGTGTGCTGGGGTCGTCGAATGTGGGTTACTGTGACATGTTGTAGCGTGAAAGCTATGAATGCGATGTCAATATTATGTTAATACAGACACGAATAATTGTAGGCCTGATTAGTTTATTGTCCTAAGTTCTCGTAGACCAGCTGTACTTCGTTTTAGTGTAGATACATGTGGAGAGTGTAGCTTAGTGGTTAACATGCTTGACTGTTGTAAACTGAGGTTGGCAGTTCAAATCCACGACAGGAGAGACATGTTCAAACATGTTCGCTCTCTTGCAAAGTCAACTATGAAAGGAGTACGTTGTGAACACAGTTGGCGGGAAGATTTGCAGCGAGGGAGAGGACTGGCCACCTGCCCTACACTGAGGCCAAGGAATTGAAGTCGCTAACATTTAACATCTATGGCTGGCTCTCTGCTTAACTGTTCTGTTCTTGATGTAGCATACCAATGTGCAACGGATGTCAACCTCTCTTGTTTTTTTCTGAATGTGCAGTATTGTTGGCTAATGACTGTTCCATGGTTAATTAATTAATTTTTTCCACAGAGATGTTCTTATCTCTGGCTTTGTTTTGTTTCACAGTCAGGACAGCAGAATTATTCGAAGCTCTGTTTGTTTGCTAATTTCCTAGACAAGAGTTTATTTGATGTTCTTCTGGCGGTGGACAAACTAACCACCTCGGACATAACTTGGGCTGGCCGCTGGTGAGTGGCACCTTAGAGAAATACCTAGAAGTTGATGTGTAAAACATCGAGTTATTTTATGTTGTAGTTAAGAGTTTAACGATGGTGAGACATTCTGTGAAAATTTTAAGTTGCTGAAAGTTTTAAATGTTTGGACTAGTTCAGTGCATTTTTATGAGATGTTTTCAGTGGCAATTTTAAACAAAACCACAACTGAATTGTTTAATATTGTTATTATTTTTTGGGAGGATGGCACGGTGGCCGATTGGATAGAGACTCACTTTGTAATGCAAAGAGTACGGGGGGTCAAGTCTCTTTTGAGAAAGTTGCTGTGTAGGGACCTTGAGCAAGTCCTTTACTTGCAGTTGCTCAGTTGCTCAGCAACATCATAGGCATCAGTGGCGCTTAATAAATGCAGAAATTATTATTAATCAGTGCTTACATTGTGTTTTGTAACTACTGAGAAGGAAATTGCCTCCACATTATAGGCCGACCAAGGCAACTGCTTTTCAGAGGAGATTGTGACCAGAAATGAGACACAGTGAGACAGAAAAGAAAAAGCCAAGACACAGAGATGCAATGGAAATTCATAAAAGATGGAGTGACAGGAGAGAGAGACACAGACAGACACAGAGAGAGAGAGGTTACCTTCTGAAAGATCTAATAAAATAACAAGTATGTAGGTATCAGTCAATATATGAAATCATTTCTGTAACGCCTTTACAGAACCTCTCAAAGGTGGAATGGCTTCTTTGAGCCATGGATGTGGAAAACACAATTCTGTAAGTTCAAGTGAGCATTTAAATGTAGTGATGGCCAATTCTCAATAATAATTAATTATTTTTGTGCTGCTATAATGCAGGAGAGCACGCTTGTGATGGGGATTTTTATACGACAGAACTCGATTTTGCCCTTAACATTTGCACAATTCTTTATATTCCAGTCATAATCTCGGGATTCCTGGAGTGGATTTCTTTAAATGCCCAGACATGGAACAACTTATACAACATCGTTCTGCGTTTCAGAGTTGAAATAGCCGCACCAAAATTAATTCAAAGATGAATTTAATTAAGATTGTCACAGTGGCCCCACAAGCAGCAGGTGACGAACGATGACGTCATTTTCCTCTGTTTAAGATGGATGACGATTTACGTAGCTTAGTTATAGATAGGCCTACATCAGTAAACATATAACCTACAGACTGTAATTTGCGCGAAGTGTAAATTAGGAGAGTCTTCAACGAACGAAGTAACTTCCGCGGTCATCCAGAAGGTCAATTAACAGACGCTTAATTGACGCTCTCGGCCGAAGAGATTTTGTAAGCAGCAAAGCTCTTGAACTATACGATGAGTTAGAAGGATTGAAGAGGTTTCTGGGAATTGTCTATGTCAAAGAGTCCTATGCTCAAGAGCCTGGTTTCAGAAAGTGATGGTAAGTATTGTAGCGCCAATAGTCCATTTCTATCGCGATTCCTCTTCCACTTATCTCTCACACAGATCCAATTCCAAACACCACCCACCGTAGCCGTCTGACTGTCTGCCTGCCCGTCTTGGAACTTGACCTGGAATCAAACCCTTCTTGCCTGCCGATTTTGTTTTGACTGAGCGCCTGTGAATAAGCTGGTTCCCGCGACTTAGCTTTCATTGGGCGCCGTAGAAATCTCGAGATTACGATTACGATTATCTAACCTCAACATACCTTACATTACCTTATTTTAACTTACCTCACGTCATCCTACCTTACCTTTTCTTATCTTGCAATATCTCTCTTCACCATATCTTGCCTTAGCTCGCCCCACTGACTTACCCTACCTTACCGTATGCGTATTTAGCTCGCCTTTCCTTATTTATAGCGGGGAAGATGGCGACCCAGATGCAACTTCATTGTACTCGTGCGGAGATGAGCGTCAGCTATGTACCCGTAGAAGGTCAGGTCAGCTTTGCATAACGGCCAGGTCAACTCCGTATAACGGCCAGGTCAACTTCGTATACCGGCCAGGTCAACCGAGCATTTATGACACGCTGCTCTGTTTGCTTTTCGGGAGAATTATTCAACACTTCGCAGAATTGTAATTACGGAGAGAAGTGTTTGATGAATAATCGGTGCGTTTTTTCTTGGCGCTTGTCCCAATTTTGACTCCAAAATTCTCCACTTCTCTGCTCTGCTCTCTGTTTTGCAGTTTTTTCCATTTTGCTTGCGCTGTCACAGTAGTTCTGTGCATACAAATACAAATACATAGGCTTTACACATGCCTACATCATCATCATCATCATCATCATCATCATCATCATCATCATCATCATCATCATCATCATCATCATCATCATGCATGCATGCATTTATTACACGCGCAGGATAAATCTCAGGCGCATAGCACTTGTGAGTGAAGGACTTGCTCAAGGACCCTACACAGTAACCGTCTTTGGGGAGGAGACTCGAACCCGTACTCTCCACGTTACAAGCACAGCGCTCTAATCAATCGTCTACCGTGCCCCACACACATGCAAACTAATACATACACACACATACATATGTATATGCATTCTAATATATTAATTAATTAATTCATACATACATGCAGAAATACACACACATACATACGTAGACCTACATCCAAGCATACTAAAACCCTAGTTCCAACTGTGCAGACGTGTCTTCTGAGAGCGCTCAGGAGGCGATGGTTGATCAACCGAAGAAGAGGAGAAGAGCAAAAGGAGGAAGTGTCGGAGGAGGCGGAGGGAGACGAAGGACGAGGATGATGTCGTCGTGGGTGGCCGACTGTTGTCCCACCGGGTGCCTGGCAGGATTCATCGGGTGCATCTACTTTTTCGTCATCGTTCCAACTGGTCAGTACCCACAGACACACACACACACACCACACACACACACACAGATAAAAAGACGGACTGACAGGCAGAGTCGGACAGACAGACGGACACACAAAGACAGACAGAAGGACGGACATACACACACACACACGAACACAGCCTTGTGACTTGTTCACACTGATAGACACCTCTTCCACAAATCCTCTCCTGATTCTTCCTCTTCCCCTTATCTCACTTTCCGTTTCAATTCCAAACATCACCCACCGTAGCCCTCCGACTGTCTGCCTGCCTGACTCTTGGATCTTGACCTGGAACCGAACCCTTCCTGACTATCGATTTTGATTTGACTGAGCGCTTGTGAATAAGCTGTTACCCACGACTTAGCTTTCGTTGGGCGCTGTTGAAAACTCGAATTCACAATTACCTTGAGCTGTTATTCTGTCAACAGGTGTACTGCTGACCTGGCATGGTCATTCCAACGACGCGGCCTTGACCTTTGGCCTTGGAATCGGCGTCCTCCTCGTGTCGACCTTCGTTGTTCCCAGTATACTCATAACGATGCACTACTTCCAGAAGATGCGATCCGTTCGGATGATCGCTTCGCTCAACACGAGCAACACTTCGATCCTCGAGGCCGGAGTGGAAAAGATAGACATGAAGATTATATCATCCAGTTCCCCAGTCGTCCATCCATCAGACACTGTAGCCTAGTCACATACTATTAATGAATTCATTGTTTACACGAATCACTGGTCCGAATTTATCCCTAATGAATATGCAAATCAACGTTATTTGTTTACACGAATCATTGGTCATGTATGAATTTATCTATAATGAATATGCAAATCAATCTTAACCGTTTACACGAATCATTGGTGATGAATTTATCCATAATGAATATGTAAATCAACCTTAATTGTTTACACGAATCATTCATTGGTCATGTATGAATTTATCCCTAATGAATATGCAAATCAATCTTGATAATCCTGAGATAAGGACTAAGTATGTTGAATGCCTGAATACTCACTATTTCTTTTCTGCATTCTACCCTATGCAGAATTTTGTACCTTAACATAATATATGCATAATACATCCACGGATGTATATTTGTATGCATAACTACTCTAGTGACTTCTATAGCGCCGTTATCATAATGGCCATTATTGAAATGCAGGCGGAGAAGATAGACCGGAAGATGGACCAGAAGGAGGAGGAGGACTATGAGGAGGAAGAATATGAGGAGGAGGAGGAGGAGGACGAGGAGGAGGAGGACGAGCTGGAGGAGAAGGAGGAGGAGGAATATGAGGAGGAGGAGGAGGAGGAATATGAAGAGGAGGAGGGGGAGCTGGAGGAGGAGGAGGAGGAATATGTAGTTCCTCAGTTTAACGACAGCTTATGGCATCAAAGGCCGTTGCCGTCGCCCTCCTCCTTTATCCAGGCTTGGGACTGGCACTACCCCCAAACAAGGCAGTGGCGGAGTTAGGAGGAATATGAGAAGAAGAGGAGGAATATGAGGAGGAGGAGAAATAGGAGGAGGAGAAGGGAAATGAAGAACCGAATGACCCGCTAAAATTCAATAAGTATGTTAATGTTTGAATACTCACAATGTATACAGATCAGTGTACGTTGCCTGTATATGAACGCATGCATTTACGTATGCATCCATGAATGTTCACATATATAAACATTTACTTTGCGCCTTTTAATAAGTCTATCAACCTGCATAAATGTGGACATCTATGAAATAGTATACTCAAACGATCAAACATGAAACCAGAAGTTTTTGACAAGTTCAGGGTGCATCCAAAGAAAGGCATCTTGCTTCGTGCCCCGCCGGGTAACTGAACTACAAAGTTCCTAAGGAGTCTGTTATGTATTATATATTAATGGTAAGGGTTTATTACCATATATAACCAATGAACTTGTGCCACTCCCTGTCCAAAACGCCGAGTCCACGGGTAACAGAAGAAAAACTTGTGCCTTCTAAAGTGCTTACCCTAACCCTTTTATGGCATCCCATGTTATCTGTGACATGTCTATCATTATTATTTCTGAATTTGTTAGGCGCCAAAAGACAGTATGCATTAGTGGGCTTAGCTCGCGATCCCTAATTTCGTTACAATGACTATGTTATCTTCAGGTATTTGCCTGTAAACTGAACTGCGGAAGAGGTGGAAGAAAGACTAAAAACTCCAACCAAATTTGCTACTTGGTGTAGTACTACAGTAATCAAACTTACGAATGCTAGGAGTTAGCTGTCCACAGCCACCTGTTTGGGCAAATCATTACAAGCCTAACGTGCAAGCCATTCTCTTCTGGTGTTCGCAGTAAATTAATTCTCCACAAATAGTATCAGAAGCTCAGTTGGCAGCGTACAAGACCCCGAAAGGCAAGGAAGAGGTCCAAGTCCAGATCTGAAGGTCAGACACGTAGATATGTATGCTGCCAAATGAGCATCTGTCAAGAACAAAATTATAACGAAAACCCGAAGATAATGGTGTGCATCTGAAGCTTGTAATGATTTGCCCGGCCAGGTGGCAGCGGTGTAAGCGACTTCTTTAGCGAGGGGTCCGCTACCTCGACGAAAATTCAGAGGGTGTGAAACAGCGAGCGCCAAAGACGCGAAGCCCTTAAAGACTTCAAGAACAGCAAATTGCTCATTTGCAGTAGATACCCTTTTAAACGCGTTCGTAGTCAATCCCTATGCTGCTGTAAGTGTTGATAAAAGACAACTGTAAAGGAACTTCTCGTAATTTGTATGGTTTGCTTTCATGGTGTCCTGTCACTGTCACTTTCTCATAGGATACTTTCGATTCTCTGGGAGGAATGGAAGACATAGTAAACCTGATAAAGCGCACTATTGACCTTCCCGTAATCCATCCAGATGTCTTTGCAACGTTTAAGATAAGACCGAGAAAAGACATTCACTTTATGGACCACCTGGTAAAGTCCGACAAAGATAACATAAAATCAATATGATAAATAATGTTCATTTTATGTCACTTAGGACTATATATATTTATGTTCAGTTTATTATTGAGCTAATTTGCTAATTATTTTTGTTCATTCATTAAGTTGTATTTAAGTCTATTGATGAACACAAGAAGATTATTATTTATTATTAGAAGAGCAGTGTTGCAAACCAATTTAAAAAAACGACCAACAGTTTGAAATGTTAGAGACTTCATTTTCTTAGCCGTGGCATAGGAGGGTAGGTGGCCAGTCCTAACCATTGCCACCTGATCTTCCCACTAATCAGTGTACGCATTTTATGCCGAGTTTGCTAAGGGACAAAAGTGGTGCAGAAATATCGAAACAACTTTATCACCTAGTGGGTATTTGAACTTCTGATCTGTCGGTCGACAGTCCAGCATGCTAACTATTTAGCTATCATGCGCTCCTTGTAATTTAGCCGAAACTAATTCGTACAGCTGTTTTTGTTCAGGATCTCGGTTGCTGCGACTTTGGTTGGTGTAAGAAACTCTGAATTTTGTACAGTCAACGCATTACACAGTCAACGCATTACATGTTCTTGGTGGCACTTCCGTTGTCTCGGCCGTTTCATCAGATGTTAAATTCTTAACCTCGGTTGTACAAGTTATTGCTGAAAGTCATATCCATCGTCTTGGTTGTTTCATTTGATGAGCAATTTCTCTGAGAATTTACGCCACCATTCATGTCAGTGTTTGAAGCACTTGCTTGTTCTATAAAGGGCAACTTGCGTTTGCATCTGAGTTGTGCTGAAGGATTTGGATCCTGCAATAGCACAAAAAATCCAAAATACAAGAGAGTTGAAGATGATTATAGTGTCAAACATTTAAGGTTCATGCAACATGAAAGCAGAATCTACATTGCAGAGCCATTGGCATCAACAATAAAATCTTCATTTCTCATTCTGAGCCCTTCATGACACACCAAATAACCTTCCCACTTGTGCTCAAATAACCCTGCAACATAGAAAGAATATAGTAACACTTTATTTAAGAAGTTACTTATAAATCTTCTTATGGAGGTGTCACAACTAACAGTACTGCTTCCTTTTCTTCTAGTGTCTGCAGAACATAATATTTCTGCTATCTTCGAAAGAATGTTGTAGGTCCTATGCAGGTACTTAGGGTTCTGCATAAGGCTTTGCAAGAACTTGTGACTATGTGCGCCCATAACAAATTTTATAGTAATAACAGCACCAACAGCAGCAGCAGCAACAGCAACAACAGTGTTTAAAAACTTATTGGAGAAGAAAGAGGTAAAACATCTTGAACGGCCGCTGCTCGCCAATTTATGGCACGAAGAAAGCTTTGCCAAGAGTTGAAAAACATGTCTCTTTTGCTTCTCCAGGGACATTACTGAGACTTTGTCCCAGTGCTGTGATGACAGACCAGCATTAATTGTTATTATTATTATTATTATTATTACTACTACTACTACCACCACTACTACTATTATTATTATTATTATTATTACTAGTGTGGGCAACTCTGTGTAGCATGATTTTTACTAGGAACAGAGGGAACACTTAAAGAAAACTCAAACAACAATAACAATAATTAGCAAGTTTTGGAACAGCATCTTTGAGAGATATTTCTAAATGTGCTACATAAATAACTTTAAACAAGAAGACTCACATCAAATAAAGTAGGTGTTTCAGTAGAGTCTGTTTTGTAAGACATTCGTGAACTGATTGTCTTAATAGTGAGCGCTTCACAATGCACGATTCTTATGCAATTCTTCTGGGGCCTTCCCAAGGAGGTCTGTACGTCTGGTTCTGCACGTAACACAGCATGTTAACATTAAATTTTAAGAAACTTAAATAAATCATGTTCATTTCATGAATCTGACTTAAATAACCCTATGCCTATCTGTATACCTATACATTCTAAGTGTTCACAGTGGATACTACAGGGTAAGATTACCATTTGCCCTTGAGCTATATAAGCTAAGCCACAAGAAAAGTTTAGTTCATTATATGCAAAGCTGTTGACCACTCTGATCTGACCTTTGGCCTCAGGACTATTTACCTATATGGACCATCCACAAGTGTTTACTTGGGCTTGTTATAATTAACAGCAGATAATTCATAGTATAGTTATTAATTATAATAATTAATAGCAACGACCTTACTTTTTTATACCCAAATAACCTCCTTAGTACAATATACTTGAAATTGCGATTTCTGAAACAAAGTTAGGAAAATGGTATGAAGTTGATACATTAACATGACTAATTTAATAACTATTAATTGTGGCCAGAGTAAGGAGACAGGTTACAACATGTGCACTGGTCACCTACGGGCATTCTGCCCCTGGATCTTGATCAATTATTGTGATGAAAAGATTTTTGTTAATTTGTGTAAATAATGCAATAGACCTACCGTTCAGCTTGGCTTGGGAATCTGAAAAACGATAACCCAAGTTTGCACAATTACTGACTGCACAAATGTGCGGCATGCTGTCTTTCTTTCATCATAATCATTTATGGCCGGCCCCTCTCGGGAGCGTTGCCGTTTGCACTATACGCTGCCATGTCTGTTCTGGGTACGTCTCTAAGCGATGTATAGTCTAAAATTCCGCGGGCGCAGGTGGGACTTCACCACCCTAGTGAACGTGTGGCGAGGGCATCCAGCTGGTCTCTTCCGACCTCTTGTGGGGCCAGATTTGGAGCTCTGGCATAGGTCTGTTCGCTTTCGCAACGTGCGTTATGTCAAAAGAAGTCTCCATAACTGGGTCACAACCGACACATGGATGTGCACTGTGCGTCGATGGACCTGCGCGCTCGTGACGTGAGCCTTATAGGAAATGCGTAGGATTCTTCTAGACACAACTGCTGAACGGCATCGAGCTGCGCGTTCGAGTCCTTGGTAAGTGTCCAAGTATCGGCTCCATACAAGACCACAGACAGTATGCATATATGTACGCCTTGAAAATCCGCAGTTTGGTATTCAACCAAAAGTTAGTAATCCATATTCATCGTTGAAAGTTGCTGATGCATTCCGTGCAACGGCCACGCTACGTCGAACGTCGGGTGCACTGCCTATCTATCTTTTAGGTTGACTAAAATACCAAATTTTAATCAAAGCCTACGAAATATTACATTAACAAAACACATTTACTAAGTTAACCGCTCCGATAAATTTTAATTTCTGTAGAGTGACTCTTATTCCATCTATAATCTTTGGTCCAAGGCGCGAAAGAACGCAGGAAGAACGCGTCGTCACAAAAGAGCAGAAAAATGGCGTGATGAAAAATATTCACCTCCACTTCAGCTTAGTTCCCAGAAGCGGTTGTTTCAGAAAATTTCGTAAGTACGATTGCAAGTGTTTTCAATTTGTGCTAATTTTATCTTATCTAATAATTTCTATGTGGCCGTTATAATGCGTAATCCATCAATCGATATTCGCTTCCAGCGAAACCGTAGTCAAAAATTTTAATCCGATAGAGAAGCTAGGTCGACAAACAAAGTCAGAGAAACTGGAAGTCAAGCCGCAGCGGGTATTCAAGTTGAACTAGAAGAGTATTAGGCTTAAGCTTAGATCTGAACGACACTAGAGAACCAAAAGAAAGCACAGAACTAGGCAGTGAATTCCAAAGGCTTGGACCAGCCATCGATAACACTCGAGAGCCCAGCACTGACCTGGTGCGTGACATAATGATAGTCAAATACGTGGATAAGCCAGTTGAAACAGACCAGTAAAGTAGAATAGGCTATTGCTAATGAGGGAAGTGTTTAGGAATTACCTTGGATCACACAGTACATTCACTGACTGTTGAGTTTGTTATCATCTGTTTCATTATTATTATATTTATTATTATTATTATTAGTATGATGATGATGATGATGACGACGCCGGCGCCGACGGCCTATTCGGTCTCACGCTGAACGAGAGTCTCATATAACCAATTAACTTGTGTTATTTGCTGTCTAAAACGCCGAGTCCCATAATAGATGGAAAATTCGCTGTGCCTTTTAAATCGCTCATCCTAATAATTTTTCTGGCATCCGAAGTAATCTGTGATAATATGTCAAAAATTAACTTAGTTACGAATTTTGACTGAGTGTGATAAGGTTTACCTTTGACTCTAGGCTGCGGGAAGACAACGGTCGGCAGAGCCCTTCTAAAGTTTGCAGACCAGTTCCCTCAACGCAAAATCCCGTTTTTTTCGGTGACTGCCTCAGACCTTCTAGAGCCAAACATCGGCCAGACAATGGCAAACATAAAGGAGCTGTTTGACATGGTAATATTTTCCTACATTAATTTTGTTAAATTTATTTTTTAAAATATGACGGATGAAAGAAAGAACGAATGAGTGAATGAACGAATGAAGGAACGAACGTATGTATAAATGAATGATGGAACGAATGAATGGGTGAGGCAGATATTATCAAATGAGCAACAGAATGTCTGATGCACTGGACTGGTTGATCAGCTGATGATCATTCGATGATTGTTTGGTGATTCTTAGGCGAGGCGGATGAGTCCATCCATTTTGTTTTTGGATGAGGTGGACGCCCTTACAACAAAGAGAGCCGGCAGCAGCGACCCGCAACAAAAGGCCATTGTCACAAATCTTCTCTCGGTCATCGACGGATTAGAAAGCGGAGGTCTGGTCTTCCTGATTGGGACCACCAACCACCTCCACTCCATAGACCCTGCATGCCTTCCGCAGAACTGGGAGGTTCGACTTGGAGATGGAGCTGGAGCTGCCCAATCAGGAGGTACACGTAATAAATATCTCTGTTCAACATGCAGGATAAGGGCATTATTATTATTATTATTATTATTATTATTATTATTATTATTATTATTATTATTATTATTATTATCTGTGCATTTATTAAGCACTACTATCTGATAACAAGGAAACTATGAAGCAATATTTCTGTCTTTATGATGCGCATCTCGACAAACTCTACTGAAAGCCGGTAGAGAGAAATCATGTAGCCGTAGCCTAAGCAGTGTTCTTCCTTGGCACTTCATCTAGGCCTAATGACAACTATTAAAAGTGGCTGTTTGACCAAACGTTTGAGCAAATCAGCTTTGGCGCAATGCAGAAGTAAAATTCCTGCATTCCTGCATATTTTTCATCTATTAATTCATTCTTTTATCCATCCATCCACCCATCCACACACCCATCCACCCACCCACGCAAACCCACCAACCCATTCGTTGAAACACTGTATTAAGACTCGAAATGCCAAAAACGATTAGATAAAGTAAGATCTAATTCGGAATTGTAAGTTTGGTATAAAGCAACGATGCAATGGTTCTGTTGTTGAAGGACCGAAAGATTATTCTGAATCAGTTGACAGCCGGGTGGGCTCAGCTTCCCAACGAAACAAGTGAAATTGTTAGCCAGAGGACTACAAGTAAGCCATACATTGTAATATTAAAATATAATAATAATAATAATACAATTATTTTTATTATTATTATTATCATCATCATCATAATCATCATTTATATTACTTTGCCGGGGTCGATATCATCCGCGAGATTGGCCGTCGCCTTTCCACCATCTCAGGAGAGTCAACTGGTAAGATTGCTTTCCTTTTTCAGCGCCTCTCCATCTCTATTCAGCGCTATAAGGCCATCGCTTTCCAGTTGCTGAGGACGAGGCCTGATTTCCCATACATTATTTAACAGTTTCTTTAGTAACTTTTCAAAATTCCTGAGTGATTACACTTACCTGTGGGTTAAAAATACTAGTAATAGCAATAGTAGTAATAGTAGCAGCAGCGGAAGAGAAGGAGTAGGAGGAGGAGGAGGAGGAGGAGGAGAAAGTAAAACTGACACATTCTTCTCTTGAAATTGGTTCTGTCGTTCTGCATTCTACACTACCATATTGTGTTGTGTTTTACTGGACTGAAGTCAGAGAGACTGCTGTATTGCATACTGTTGCCCTGTATTGTTTTCCGCTGATTAAGAAACCTTTACAAGCATGTACACTAAAATGATACGTTTTCGTAATCGTAAACTCCAGACTTCTACAGCGCCCAAAGAAAGCTAAATCGCGGAAACCAGTTCGTTCACAGGCTCTCAGTTAAAATCGATAGGCAAGCGGGGTTTAGTTCCAGGTCAAGATCCAAAAGTCAGGCAGGCAGACAGTCAGATGGTGGATGGTGTTTGGAATTGAACCGGAAAGTGAGATAAGGGGAAGATCAAGAGTCAGGATAGCATTTGTGGAAGAGGAACGCTTTCAGTTTGAAGTGAAAGACCTGCGCAGAAATTGCAAGAGGTGAAGCTTTATAAAGTTCGTATGATGGGTCAGATAATTGTCGTTTTTTTATTTTAATTATTCAATTGTTGTTGGCTTAGACTACACGTCCGCTGATCTGGCAGGCCTGTGCCAACAAGCCCTATATGCAGCTTTGGCCAGAGGAGTGGAGGAAGAGAGAGCCCCCGCGGATGTCTATGTGACCTTGGGCGACTTCGATACGGCCCTCGAAGAATTCGCACCCTCTTTTCAGCGTCTCGACGCTCGACAGGCGCCGTAGAGGTACTGAAGTACCACCTGAATGTTCATTTGTGTAGCTCTATGTATTATGTTACAATTCTTGCATAATATTAAACACGCGTAAATGTAGACGTTTTTCTATGCCGACCGCATGCCATGGCATCGACCCTGCTCATTTTTCAATTTCTGAGATCCTTCGCCACCGCTGCCTGTTTGAATGGGCGCCACGCCATTTAAGCTCCCCGTGCACACGGACCGTACTAGCCCGAGATTTAAATAAGCCACGACAGGGACACGCAGGACATGGATTGACGACGACGACGCAGGAGAGGTAATAAATATCATTGAGGCCTCAGACAGCCTGAACAACATAATAAATTTCATCAAGGCAGCTATAACGCTACCTATAGAACGTCCGGAGCTACTTGAAAAAGCGTACATTAAACCGTGAAAGGGTTTTGACTGTTGTAGGCCTATTTTATGTCTATGGTCAGTTCACTATCATTATTAATATTTTTAATTACTGAGTATTGTTGTTTGTTTATTTAGTGCCATTTTGTCTGTTGATCCTTTTCCCTTTAATCCTATCTTTTCTATGATCAGTGTTATTACTGTTAATCTAAGCGACTGTTTCTTGAACGAATAAGAACAGCTGAAATACACAGCAATAGAACGGAGATTCTAGCTCTCTCCGACACCGATACAGTCAAGCAATTTCTGGCTCCCTACTCATCAATTCCGGGGCTAACTTAAGATGTCTCCCGCCTACATGGCCAATACCCCATCTCGTCCACGGCATGCTTATCATGAAAGAGATTTTACTTACATCGCAGCTTCTGCTGATGTCCTGTTTTCCTAGCGAGACCAGGTTCCCTGAGTTCGCCTTGGTACCTTTCTCAGTTCGATTACAGAAATATCCTTTCCTATAGAACCAACCATCCTCATATTCCTAGCTTCGCATACGGTCTCCTATCTACCTACTATAAAGAGTAAAGCCCCACGTCCAACAGTGGAAAGCTCTGGAGGCACTCACTTCCCAATCTTCGGCCCTTCATCCGACAACTGACTAACCCAAAGGTCCTGGACACGTGATCAGTGCATCGCAGGACTTCTTTACTTCAAGGCTTATGCCTGTACCAAATTCTACTGCCTAGTGGAGACGAGCGTGTACAGACAACTTGCCAAGCTTCGTTACGCGGAGTTAGCTTAGTAGGCTCGAACCTGCAATCGTTGGTTTACAGGCTAAGCGTGCTACCGACTAGACTACCGTGTCACACGTATTCCAGAAGGGGCAGCCGGCTTATATTCTTCCTGTCCTGTCTGACGCTCCACGAGAGACCTATATACCCATTTAACTTGGGTCAAGTCCTGTCCAAAACGCCAAGCCCATAATGGAAGTAAAATTCAATGTGCCTTCTAAAGCGTCAGACTTAATTACTTAACTTATTACCGAGTTATTATTATTATTATTATTATTAACAATAATAACTTTGCTTATTACTATAGGTTGTGGCAAGTCAACAGTCGGAAAAAGAATCTTAGATTTTGCCACAAATTTCGCAGGACGAAAGATGCCTTTCTTCAACATTCAAGGGGCATCATGGCTCTCTACACCATGGTAACACTTCATATTTTTGTTAAATTTTTGTAAATTCCATTATAACTGAAAGGAAGAACGAATGAACGAACGAACGTATAAACGAATGATGGAAAGAATTAATGAATGAGGCAGAGATAACCAACTAGTCAAGAGAATGCCTGACCCACTGATGGCTGGCTGACAGAAGCGACTGAGCAGAACGAACAGACACAGGGAAGGAGTTCCAAAATTTAGGTCCAGCAACCGAAAAAGCCCGTTTTCCCAGAACAGTTCTAGTCCAAGGTATGACCAGAGAAAGACAATCAGACGATCTTGCAGAACAATGGTAAATCTGGGGAATAAGGACTGATTTTAAGTATTGTGATTGGTAGCTGTAGTAGTAGTAGTAATAGCGGCAGCTGCTGCAGTAGTAGTTGCTGAAGGAGGAGAGGGAAAGAAGAAAATGAGGGATGGAGGGGTGAGGAAGGTGGCCGTGATGGATAGTGTTTCTAATTGAACCGGAAAGTGAGGCAAAGGGAAGAAAATGGATCAGGTTAGGATTTGTGGAAGAATATTTTCAGTTTTGAGAGGAAGATCTGTGCAGAAATTGCAAGAGGTCAAGTGTTGGAGAGTTCTTTTGATGGATCAGATAATTGTTGTAATTATCGTTTTTGATTATTATTATGGCTTAGATTATTCAGCAGTTGACCTAGCTGGTTCAACATTCAGTATACGCTGCATTGGCCCGACTCTGTACCAAAACCCCTATTTTTATTTTGTTGATGATAATAATGATGACAAAGGCGGTGATGACCATAACGATGGTGAACGGTGGTTCCATAATACAATGACACAAAAAGCTTCCGCCTGTAGCGGGATGCTTATCAACCTAGAACTCAAAGTCAGTTTATAGGGCGTTCAGTAGCAACAGAGGTTTCGCGATTGTCAAGGGGAAAGGTAGACAAGCATTACATCCTGTATATCCCCGAAAATCTGGAATAAACAGCCGACAGACAAATGTATCTTTGAATGACACGTTGAAGATGATCATAAAGAAGAACTGGGAAAGTACTAACAAGCAAGCAATTAAAAGATCACAATAAAACACCTATTAGCAGCCGTATCAATAACATCTAACTCGTCTAATATCGTCTAGTCTAGTCTTGACTTCTTTTGTTTTGTTATTGCATTGCAGGGGACGACGACGGCAACAACGCAGGAGGCGGAGCAAGCGGAGGCGGAGCAAGCGGAGGAGGAGGCGAAGGAGGAGCTCAAGATGATCCTACAATAAAGCCTAAGTATGTTGAATGCCTGACTACTCACTATTTCTTTTCTGCATTCTACCCTATGCAGAATTTTGTACCTTAACATACATGCATAATGCATCCATGGATGTATATTTGTATGCATAACTACTCTAATGACTTCTATAGCGCCGTTATCATAATGGCCATTATTGCAATGCAGCCGGAGAAGATAGACCGGAAGATGGACCAGAATATGAAGAATATGAGGAGGAGGAGGAGGAGGAGGAGGAGGAGGAATATGAGGAGGAGTAATATAAGGAGAAAGAATACGAAGAAGAGGTGGGCCTGGAGGAGGATGAATTGACGAGGAGGAGGAATATGAAGAAGAGGAGCTGGAGGAGGAATATGAGGAGGAGGAATATGAGGAAGAGGAGGAGGATGAGAAGGAGCAGGAGGAGGAGGGGGAAATGAAGAACCGAATGACCCGCTAAAATCAATAAGTATGTTAATGTCTGAATACTCACAATGTATACGAATCAATGTACGTATATAGCAATGCATGCATTTATGTATGTATCCATGAATGTTCACATATATAAACATTTACTTCGTGGTTCTTAATAAACCTCTCAACCTGCATAAGCTGTTATCATGCGAGTTTAATTTATTATAATTTATTAGTCCAAGAAAGCAACAAACCTTAAAACACTTAGTTTCTTAATCAACAACACTGGCCAACACATAATTTGTTGCCTCAAATGTTAGAACTGTTTCTGGGTATATTTGACCTGCTGATTCCAGAAAAGGCACCAGTTTTCTCCCAGCAGGTCTAGTTTTCGAGATATAGAACATTATGCCATATACCAGTCCTTGCCTCTGCTCGCCCATAAAATATAAGGCTATAGCTATAATTATGTAGTGCTCAATTTATTATGTGATACACTAAATAAACATAATAATACAAATACTTAAAAGAAAATGGTAGTACCTGAAACTGTACTTATATGATACCAAACAGAACAAGTTTGTTATAAAAATTTCAAGTCATTCGACACCGAAGAAGCTCCTTTTGTACGATTTCCGAGTGTGGCATCTGCCGGAACAATCGCGCATAATATTCCAGCAATAGTCTGCCATCATGTGTGCATCCCATCTTCCTTGATATCGATTTTCCATTGTTTTGATGTCTTGGTGAAATCTTTCACCTTGCTCTTCGCTGAAGTCACCAAGATTCTCTGGAAAGCGATCTAAGTGACTGTGGAGATAATGGACTTTAATGCTCATGTTGCAGCCAAGCTTGTTGAAATGAAGAAGCATATCCTCTACTAGTTGTGCATAATTGTCTGCCTTCTTGTTGCCAAGAAAATTTTTAGTTACAAGAACAAAGGAAGACCAGGCACAAGATTCGATTTCATTCATTGATGGTATGAAAAGTGGGTCATTCATAAGTTGCCTGATCTGTGGACCATCGAAGATTCCAACCTTCAATTTTTCCATTGTAATTCCTGGTAACTTGTGTACTATGTATTCGAAGCATGCCTTCTTGTCGATAAAAAGACGCCACTCATCTGGGCTGTAATCCGACAGACCAATTTTCTTTAATAAGTTGCTGATGTCATTACAGAATACTAGGTTGTTGTCTTCGGTAAAGAATGGCAGCAAATCCTTTTCTCTGTTTCTATAAATTGTAATTTTCGTTCCAGGCTGAAGTGCATTCTTTTCCTTTAGTCTGGACGTAAGCAATTCAGAGGACTCTGTGGAAAGATTTAAGTCCCTGATCAGATCACTCAACTCTTTTTGGTCAAAACGTTCACTGTGTGAAGTTGATTGGAAATCACTGTCACTGCCCCCACTTTCTTCACTTTCGTCATCTTGTCCGATATTGGACATGCAAGTCTCATCGTCTGAGAGCTGAGGTAGTTCGCGAAAAGGTGGAACTGGTACAATATCCGAATGCGGAACAGGTCTCCTGGCTGAAGGTATATCAGGGTAAGACAACTTGTGACGATTATTTCGATTGATGCCTATGATATTAACCATACAAAAGTAACAGTCGTCGAAGTGGTTTATCTGTTCCCTCCAAACCATCGGTACACCAAATTTCAGGCAGCTTCTCTTTCCAATTGTCCAGTGGCGCAATTGTTCAATACAAGTTTTGCATACTGTATGAGGAGCCCATTGCTTATCTTGATCTCCAAGTTTGACACCAAAATAACCTACATATGCTCTTTTTACAAACTCAGAAATCGGTTTCCTGTTTGCTTTTAGTGTGTATTCCCCACAAATGTAGCAGAATATGTCTGGATGGTTAATGCAGCTCCGTCTGGAAGTAGCCATAACCTTAAGGATGTTCGCATCTGAGGAATTAAATGACTAACCTAAAAATTAGTAAGAACATGTAGTTATTTAATGCTCACATTCACAGATTGTTCTTGCGACCAACTCTTAATATGCCCTAAGACGACTGCGGCTGCTCTAGCTTTCAGGAGGCGGTTTATATAGGCTATAAATGCTGACTTCAGCATAATCTATTTACATAGTTCGAAACCATGAAACGCTGTATAAGCACAAATAAATTCTGAATGAGGCCATGAATTTAGTGCTGAGTAAGCTGTAGGCTACGGAATAGTTATTTCGTTGAATCAGCAATATCTCAGCACGCGGCAAGATATGCTGATTTTACATTATAAGGATGTAGGCATTATGTGAATCAGCAAGAATTATAATTAGCCATAAATAAAGCTTATTATGACATTTTAGTTTTGCCAAAGACATCAACAAACCTTAAAACACTTAGTTTCATAATCAACAATCACTGATTACAGGCCTACACACAAAGACAGTATGCATTGGTATTCGTAGTTTCCTATTCCGTTGCCATCTTCTTGTTAGCTTGAGATTCTTACATGTGAACTACACGCTGGAGGAAGTGCAGGAAGCCTTGAAGAATCCGACCAGATTTGTTACCTGGGAGGTCAATACAGTAAGCAAAAATTTTCGTATACTAAGAGCTGTCTCTGTCTGCAGGTGGGGCAGTCATTATAAATCATTATAAGCTTCATGTGTTTATAACAGACTTTGAGTTTTCGTAGTAATTTAGTTCCCGACAAACGGTATCAGACATTAAAGGCTCACTTAGCAGCGAACAAGCCCGAAAAGATAATGTAGGGTTCAAAATCCAGATCAGGAGATATACAGAAGTAGATATACAGAAGCATTGGCATACACTACTTCTTTAGCCATAGGGTCCTGGATGAAACTGAGAGAATGTGAGACAGCAAGCGCCAAAGATGCGAAACCAGTAACGAATAAGGGGGACTGACGAGAGTCGTAAGCTCCCCATTGGGGTCCGGGTCAGACCCCCAGAAGCAAATGCTATTTGTCAAAATAAAGCAGGCTAGGAACCGGATATTTGAAATCGGGTTTTTTACTTGGAACCCGTTTCCATATACAGTACAGTCAAAATCGTGGGGTGTTACAACTAAAAATCTCATTGGTTCTTCACGAATTTTGAATTTAATGCCAGCACAGAAATTGCAAAACAAACACAGCTGGTGAGCAGGGAGCATCGGTTAGGTAGCTATCATAGTCTGTATTGTTGAGACAGTTGTAGACGTAATCATAAGCTTCTGAAGCGCTATTTAAAACCTAAGCAACGGGCACCAGCTTATTCACGAGCGCTGCTTCAAGTCAGTTGGGTTGTCCAATGATACCATGTCAAGAATCAAATCCGTTTGCAAGAAAGATAGAGAGGAGGAAAGGAGGCTGCTAGGGTAGACTATGTTTAAGGTGGGTTGTAGTTAAAAGATGTCGTCAAACACTGAATGCTGTTACTTTATGCAGTTTGCCATGTTTATGATAGATTGACATGGACGGTCCCCACCCCAGTGGTTATCTTTCAAATTGTTAGTCATAAATTGTAACCGACCGCTGTACAGTTATAAGCTTGGATTAAAGGCCACTGCTGTGATTGGTATTGTTTCCTTTAATGCTACCCTCTCAATGTCACTTTTTCGTAGCTACGTCTAGAAGCTTCCTCAACAAACCAGAGTATCATACAGGATATTCTGGACAACATCTACCTACCTATAACGTCTCCCCAGCTCTTCGAAAAAATGAAAGTGAAACCCAAGAAGGGTTTCATCCTCTTCGGGTCCTCAGGTAAAACTCCTACAGTCTAATAAAAAATAACACGTCTAATAATAATGTTTATTATTTATGTTACTCAAGTGCTTATTTTATTTCATTCTCGTTCACTATGTAAGATTTCATTCATTAGCCTTATACGCTTGTTAATTATTTTCATTGTTTATTTAAGTGAGAAAAATGTGAGACCTTAAAATGAATCCCGAGCTAGCACGGTCCGTGCACGTGGGCCTAAACTGGCGTGGCGCCCATTCAAACGGGCAGCGGTGGTGAAGGATTTAACCCAATCATTTCATTGAAAAATGAACAGGGTCTAAGCCACAGGGTCGTTATATAAAAACCGCGTACACTTACATTTGCATTTAATATAGGAAACAGCGTAACACACGACGCCCAAAGCAGAAGACATCCAGTCAGTTGGTCCTTCCGCCTGTACACAATGAAAGCCGGAGCTTTATTTAGGACAGATTCCTTCTCTCTACTATGCCACGAGACCTAATATACAGAGCGGATTTAGCTATAGGCGTGGGGGCGGTTATGTGTCAGAGCCCCTCAGATCAGACCCGTGCATGGTGGGCTGCCAGAATGTGGCGCCCCTCTGAAAATGCTCTTGACCACCATGTAAGCAATCCTGGAGCCGCCACTGCCCCTATACGGTACCCAATTAACTTGCACTATGCCCTGTTCAAATGCCGAATCCATAATGGATGGAAAACTCGCTGTGCCTTGTAAGCGCTTACCAACAGAATCATTTTGTATGGCGTCCCAGTTAATCTGTGACATAAAATCATGTGTATCTGTAAATCTGTGTATCATAAAATCATCAACGAAATTGATTTGCACTGTGACAAAGTTTAACTTTTCACTATAGGGTGCGGAAAAACAACTGTAGCACGAGCAATACTGCAGTTTGCAACATTATATCCCCAAAGGAGGATACCCTTCTTTTCGATCCAAGGCGCGGAACTGGCCAGCCCAGAGCAAGATCTTATCGAGATTTACAGCGCGGTAACAGTTTGCTACATAATTTATTGCATTTTTTGTTATATTCCATAACGAATGAAAGCAAGAAAGAATGAATGAACGAACACATGTATAAACGAATGATGGAACGAATGTATGAGGCAGATATAAATAAATGATCAGCATTATGTCTGACTCTGTTCAGGTGATGTTGTTTTGGTGATTCGTAGGCCAAAAAGCTGAGTCCATCAATCGTCTTCATTGACGAGATGGACTCACTCTGTGCAAACAGAGCCGAGGCGCGGCAACCAGCCCACATCAAAACCGTAACAACATTCCTCGCCTTGCTGGACGGCGTCTCGGGCGCAGGCCTTGTAACTACAATCGGGACAACCAATTGCTTGTCATCAATAGACCCGGCGTTTCGTCGAACCGGGAGATTTGATAAAGAGATCAAACTTGAACTACCAAACAACCAGGTATACGTAATATATATCTCACGTCCCCAACTGCAAGGCCATGAGTGGTTTAATTGGAGTATTTAACATATTAAGTATCTACTACTACTACTACCACTACTACCACTACTACTACTACTACTACTACTACTACTACTACTACTACTACTACTACTACTACTACTAATAATAATAATAATAAAATAATCAATAATTAGGCATCCATCCTGTATTCATTTCATGTAATCGTAATCTCGATATTTCTACAGCAGCCCGACGACATCCAAGTCGCGGGAACCAGCTTGCTCACAGGCACTCAGTCATAACAAAATTAAAAATTCGATCTTGTTTCATTCATCCATGCATCCGTCCATCCGCTGAAATACGTTGTATAAACACCGCAATCATGAAGATTATTGGAAAAAAATTAAAAACTGTTTAGCATCGATGCAATGGTTCTGTTGAAGGAACGCAATGCGATTCTGGATGCAATAACCGCCAACTGGAACATGCCGCCGGGGACTACTACCATCATAGCAAAGAAAACTCCCCGTAAGCCATACTTTGTAATATTAAAACATAATAATATTATTAGTAATAGTAGTACCAGCAGTAGTAGCAGTGGTGGTGATGGTACCAGCAGCAGCAGCAGCAGTAGTGACGAGGTGGTAGTAGTAGTAGTAGCATCAGTAGCACAAACAGAAGTAGCAGCAGGAGCAGTAGAAGAGGAGAGAAGATAGTAAAAATCGCATATTCTTGGAATTGATTCTGTCGTCCTTAGGTGCATTCTACACTATCATATTGCATCGTGTTTCACTGTATTGTATACTATTTTTCTGCACTATTTTCCACAGGTTTAAGAAACCCTTGTAGACATTTACATTATTTGAATTATTGTTGATTCCTACTAGACTATTCAGCTGCTGATTTGGCCAGTCTTTGCCGGGAGGCCGTACTATTGTCTCTAAAGAGGAATTACCCGGACAAAGCCCTGTGGCAAACAGTTGACTTTGGAAGTCACTCTCGACGACTTTGAAGCTGCCACCAAGACCTTCAAACCATCTTTTCAACGGGTGGATTAGAGTTAATGGTACTTTATGAATCCTTATTTATTTATGTGTTATACTACAAAGAGGCAGATATAATCAACTGACCAACTGAATGTCCAACTGAATGTCAATGAGGCAGATATAATCAACTGACCATCTGAATGTCCGACTCAATGCACTGGCTGATCAACTGAAGTTGTTTTGGTGATTCTCAGGCGAAAAGACTAGCCCTTCCATCGTATTTACTGGTGAAATTGAAGGCATCTGTTCTCGTCGGACAGCTACACTTGAAAAAGCACATGCCGACATCGTGGCAACATTTTTAGCCGTCGTCGATGGCATTGAAGTAAGGGTACTATATCAGAGTCCATTTGTTTTACATACTATGTAACAATTCTTGCATAATTTTAAATAAATGTGAATGTACAGTTTCCTAAACGGACCGTATGACCGCGACCTGCTCCTTTTAAAATCAATTTATCGGGTGAGATCTTTCCCCACCTTTGCCCGTTTGAATGGGCACCACGGTCATTTAAGATCCCCGTATACGAACCATGCTAGCCCGTGATTAAAACCTCTGACATATAGCCACGATCGGTATGCCAGCCGCTGTAATGCGAAATAAATTCCGGCGATAAAATCCTTCTGAAAACTTGTCATTGGTTCACGTGACATATGATGTCAGCAACGTAGAAGCCTAATCCTCGTCTTCATTGCCAGATATATTCCGGGTATGTTACTGAATACGCGTCATGTGTAAATCATTTCTAAGAAATAATTAATAATAATAATTATTATAGCCTAATTATTTATAATTACATAACAGATAATTATTATAACGCAAACGAACAGCTTCCCAATCATGAAACCAGAAATTTTTAACAAGTTCAGCGTGCGACTGAAGAAAAGCATCTTGTTTTAACTGTACTACAAAGTTCCTAAGGAGTCTGTTATGTATCATATATTAATGGTAAGTTTATTACCATTTATAACCAATGAACTTGTGCCATTCCCGGTCCAAAACGCCGAGTCCAATAAAGAGGAATTACCCGGATAAAGCCCTGTGGCAAACAGTTGACTTTTGAAGTGTCAACCTGCCCATCACTCTCGACGACTTTGAAGCTGCCACCCAGACCTTCAAACCATCTTTTCAACGAGTTAATGGTACTATATGAATCCTTATTTATTTACGTGTTATACTACAATTCTCACAATGTTACATAGTATATGCAACTTAAAGCTATAAGTCAGCGCAGTTGAGAGAAGTTTTTGTTTGGATACTAAAAGAAAGAAGATTTGATGAATTATTTTCACACCGGAACTGTGAAAAGCACGGTAGAGGGGCACGGTAGCCAACTGGATAGAAGGCCTCTCTTGAGACAGTTAATGTGTAGGGACCTTGATCTGGTTCTTCGCTCACATTTGGTCAACATCATCGATTGATGCTTAATCGTTAGACAACGGCTCTTAACAAATGCAGGAAAATAATAAATGCTAATTTTCAAATATAGCCACAAAGCCCGAGGAATCCGGTTCGCATACAGGTTGGGACTATATTTTCGAGATTTGTCTTGTTCTAACTCAGTTCGTACAAGGGGATATATAGTGGCATGGCAAGAGTGGTGAAATATCTCATTAAAAATTATCATGGTCTCCAAGAACAACTTGTAAATACACAAGCAAACAAAAACGATATCTGAAGATGATTCTAAGCCGGTAGATTCCGTTCGCCCTCTGTTCTGCAAGTTTTCGGCTTGTCTCATTGTAGGCCTACTTCAGTTAAATCGTGCAACAGACCTGCGTTTGAATGATTCCATCTTGGCCCCTAGCGAACAAACACCCGCACCTCAGAATCAGGCGTACTGACATTGCGCGCGTTTTAAGTGCTTTAAATAAATTAATGAATCCCTTTCACCCGAAATCTACTTGGTCGTGTCGAAGTTATAAGGTGTGATGTTTGAACCCGTTCTATTTTATTGGCTACAGCCATGACAGCCTTACCACTTATCTTAGCAAACTCGCCCATCACGAACATTGGCGTCGCTGTCTACATTTAATCACAGTTTTCTGCTGTCAGTGATTACTGTTGGCTCGAATGCCACGATGCATATAATAAGACATTTATTTTGACAAATACAGTAAGTACATGCTTGGCTCAATGGTGGGGCTGTCTGACGAATAATATGAGAACTTTTTGGCAGTCGCTGTCATGGCACATAGCTAGTGAGAGGGGAGAAGGATAGTCAAAGGAACATGACAGTGGCGGCTCCAGGATTGCTTGAGTGAGGGGGCAAGAACATTTCCAGAGGGGCGCCACATTCTGGCAGTCCACCATGCACATGTCTGGTCTGAGGGGTGCCGGCATATAACAAAGAGTGGTTCAAAGGAATTGGCCTCCCGCCTACAGCTAACTCCGCCGCTGGTTGGCGAGTAGAAAGCATCAGTCAAATAGTTATCGGTTTGCTTTGGTAGGATAACTATCGTAGTTAAAATATGTTGTTTAACATTGAATACTATTACTTTATGCAGTTGTAATCGTAATCTCAAGAATTCTACAGCGCCCAACGAAAGTACATCACGGGGACCAGCTTATTCACAGGCTCTCTCCCGAAAGGTTTCGGTTCCAGGTCATGACGATCCAACCGTCAGGCAGAGACAGCGTGGCGGCTAGGAGCGTTGATGTTTGGGATTGGAGCGGAAAGAGAGATAACAGGAAGAAGAGAAGTTGATTTAAAGGCAACTGTCATAATCTGAACTGTATGGTTTTATTGTGTCACTGACAATTTTCACAGGGCAGCTTCCACGAATTGGGCGGTTTAGAAAGAATTATTCGGGTCATCAAACAAACAATACTCTTGCCACTGACAAAAAGATCTTCGAGAAGTTCAGGACGCGCCCTAGGAAATGAATCCTACTTTACGGCCCGCCAGGTAACTGTACTACAAAGTTACTAACGAGTCTATAATGTATTATATATTAATGGTAAGTTTATTATCATGTATAACCAATGAACTTGTGCCATTCCCTGTTCAAAACGCCGAGTCCACGGATTACAGAAGGAAAACAGTGTGGCTTGTGCCTTCTAAAGTGCTTATTCTAATCCTTTTTCTGGCATCCAATGAAATATTTCTATCACTATTATTTCTGAATTTGTTAGGCGCCACTATCTAATGACAGCATCAGTCGATGGCGCCGAGCAACTGTGAATGAAGAACTTGCTCAAAGCCCCTACGCAGTAACCGTCTAAGGGGAGACTCGAACCCGTACTCTCCGCGCTACAAGCCGAGCGCTCTATCCAATCGGCTACCATGCCCCATAAACTTATTAACGAAATTGTGTGCAGCGTGATAGCGTCTAACGTTTTACTATAGGGTGTGGCAAGACGAGCATAGGAAGGGCGCTCCTGGACTTCTCGAACAGCTTTCCAGGCAGAAGGCTACCGTTCTTTTCACTCAAAGGAAGCGAAATCGTGGAGCCTGTCCTCGGGGACACAATCCAGAACCTGACAGGCATTTTCGATCTGGTAATACTTTGCTTCATTGCTTAATACATATTTCACATTTTATGGGAAATGAAAGAAAGGACGAATGAATGAACGAACGCACATATAAACGAATGAGGGAACGAATGATTGAAGCAGAGATGACCCACTGGACAGCCAATCCAGCTGATGTTGTTTTCTATCATTTTCAGGCACGTCGGTTAAGCCCGTCCGTCATCTTTTTAGACGAAATAGATGCCCTCTGCCCACAAAGGAAAGAGAACGACGACGATGCAAAAACGAGCATCGTCACCACGTTCCTTTCCTTAATCGACGGTGTGGAGGGCCAGGGTTTCATATATATTATAGGAACAACAAACAGAATCGAGGCCATCGACATTGCTGTTAGACGAACGGGCCGCTTCGAAGTAGAAATAAAGCTTGAGCCTCCAAATCACGAGGTACACGTAAAAATATCTTGCGACCACATATCTAATCTAATCCAATCAATTCTATAGCGCCGTTATCATAATGTCTAAGGCATCAGCTGATGTCGACTGAAGTCCAAGTCGCAGTCAAAATCATATAATCTGTGAAGCCGGGTCCAATATCAACAGGTGCCCGGAGCAAGGCTACGGGTGGAATAATTGGAGTATTTAACCTACAGTGTACTTCATATTTATTATTATTATTATTATTATATCTGCATTTTTTAAGCACCACTAATAATGGCGAAGCATCGACCGATATCTCTGCCCTTATCACGCACAACTCGACTAACTTTACTGGAGGCAGATAAAGACAGAACTATGCAATCATAATCGTAAGCACGAGATTCAGTTTTCAGCAGATCAGCTGAGTTGCAATAAAGAAGTAAAAGTCAAGCATCCTGCATTCATTTCATGTATTAATAAATCCATCGATCCATCATCCATCCATCGATCCATCCATCCACCCACCAACCCTCCCACCATCTATCCATCCACCCACCCAGTCCCCCCACCCATCCACCCACCCATCCATCCATCCATCCGTTGAAATACACTGTATTTCGCTGCAATGCCGAAACTGACTAGAGAATTGATGAACTATTTCGGAACTGAAAAAGCAACGATACTATGGTTCTGTTACTGAAGGATCGTGTGGCAATACTCACAAAACTTCTGAGCACGTGGAATGCGCAGGCAGAAGGGACGGCTGAAATGATTGCCCAGAAAACCCAACGTAAGACATGCTTTGTAATTTAAAAATATAATAATAATGATGATGACGACGATGATGATCATAATAATAATAATGATAATGACAATAATAATAACATTACCATTAGTAGTAGTGATAGCAGTGGTAATAATAGTTGTGGTAGCGGTGATGGTGGTGGTGGTAGTAGTAGTAGTAGATGTGGTAGTAGCATCAGTAGTAGTAGAAATAGTTGCAGGACAAGAAGAGGAGCAGAACTAGAGGAGAAGAAGAAAGTAAAAATTGCCCTTAATAGTTCGACACCAATAGGTAAGCTAACAACTGAGATTGGGATCATGTGGCAACTGAAGAATAGCGTCCGTATTTCCTGGTGATACCAGATCAACAGTTTTCCACTACTACTACTACTACCACCACCACTACCATTACTACTACTACTACTACTAATAATAATAATAATAATAATAAAATAATCAATAATAAGGCATCCATCCGGCATTCATTTCATGTAATCGTAATCTCGATATTTCTACAGCAGCCCGACGACATCCAAGTCGCGGGAACCAGCTTGCTCACAGGCACTCATTCATAACAAAATCAAAAATTTGATCTTCTTTCATTCATCCATGCATCCGTCCATCCGCTGAAATACACTGTATAAACACCGCAATCATGCAGATTATTGGAAAAAAATTAAAAACTGTTTAGCATCGATGCAATGGTTCTGTTGAAGGAACGCAATGCGATTCTGGATGCAATAACCGCCAACTGGAACATGCCGCCGGGGACTACTACCATCATAGCAAAGAAAACTCCCCATAAGCCATACTTTGTAATATTAAAACACAATAATATTATTAGTAATAGTAGTAGCAGCAGTAGTAGCAGTGGTGGTGATGGTAGCAGCAGCAGCAGTAGTGACGAGGTGGTAGTAGTAGTAGTAGCATCAGTAGCACAAACAAGTAGCAGCAGGAGCAGTAGAAGAGGAGAGAAGATAGTAAAAATCGCATATTCTTCGAATTTTTCTAGGTCTAGCACGGTTCGTGCAATGGGATTTAAAGAGACGTGGCGGGTGTGGCGAAATATCTCATAAAAAATTAACTTGGTCTCCAAGAACAACTTGAATATACACAGGCAAACAGAATCGATATCTGGAGACAATTGTAAGCAGGGAAGATTCCGTTTGCCCGCTGTTCTGCGAGTTTTCAGCTTCTCATTCTAGGCCTCTGAAAGCCAAGGCCGCCCGGCTCATCGTTTCCGCGGCTAGCTTATGATGCCTCCCGCCTATGCGGCAATTCCTCCACTTCCGGGCCTCCTAGGTATGCCTATCAGAAGTGAGCAGTGCTTACATCGGTGCTACTGCTGATGCTCTGTTTTTCTAGTACGGTTAGGTTCCATAAGTTCACCTTGGAAGCTTCTCACATTCACATTCAATTATATCGGAAGTAAACCTTTAATGACCGTGCTATCCTTCATACTGAACCAACCATCCTCTATTCTTATAGCTTCGCACATGGTCTTCCGTCTGCCTCCCAGATAAAGTAAAGTCCCCACGTCTAATAGTAAAACGCACGGGAGGCTCTCACTTCCCGATGTTCGGTCCTTGAGCCGGTGAAATGAAGTCTCCACCAAGCAGAGTCTCCTCCGGGCTGAAATAATATCTCTCCAGGAGACTCTCAGAAAAATGTCTCCCCCATTGAAATGGAATCAATGGAGTCTGCGATACAAACTAGCCACCACTTAAACTGCCCCTAATATCGGGTCATTTTAAATAAGATTTAATATGCACATTATTGAAATAACTGGCTTCTGTAATATGCTAATTCATTTGAATATGAAATAAATGCCTTATAGCATTAGCCCACATGGCATATTATAAACTTTGAAACTGATAAGAAACTCGCCGTGTTCGGTGACTCGCCGGGGAGAGACTTTTAGATAGATGGGGAGACTCTGTTGCGGATCACCGGCATCTGACTAAGGTTCTGGGCATGCATGACTTGCTGTTTACTTCCAAGCTAAAGCCTGTATCATATTCTACTGCTTGGTGACAGACAAGTGTGCGCTGTGCACAAACAACTTGCCTAGGGTTGATATACGGAGTCCGCTCAGGAGGCTCGAAACTGCACTCTTTGTTTTAGGCTAAGCGTGCTACCGAATAGACTACACTGTCGCACGTCTTTCAGATGGAGAAACCGGCATATATCCTTCCTATATATCTGGTCTCACGCTCCACGCGAGACCCATATACCTATTTAACTTTTGCCATGTTGTGTCCAAAATGCGAGTCCACAATGGAAGGATAACTCGATTGCCTTTCTAAAGCGTTAAGCGTAAGACTTTTTATGTCTTCCCCTTGTGTAATCTGTGACAAACTTATCAGGCTATCATAGTAACGTAGCCTATTACCGAAATTGATGTTATAAAGTTCAACGTTTGACTGTAGGATGTGGCAAAACTTCCATTGGACGAGCTCTCCTGGATTTCGCCAATTCCTCTCCGGGGAGAAAAATTCCCTTCTACAGCATCAAAGGGTCTGAACTTCTAGAATCCGAGTTCGGCCATACGGAGCGGAAGCTCGTGGAGCTGTATGAAATGGTAAGACTTTGCTATTCTATTTGTTAAATATCAACGAATTTGGTGACGAATGAAAGACAGGACGAACGAAAGAACGCGCATATAAACGAATGATGGAACGAACGAATGAATGATGCAGAGATAACCAACTTTACCCAAATGTCTGACCCACTGGATCAGCTGATGTTGTTTGGTGATTCTAAGACACGCCAGCTCAGCCCATCGATCATTTTCCTGGACGAGATTGAAGGACTGTGTCCTCGACGGATCCAAGAGCTCGGGGCGATCTTGAATAACATCGTGACAACATTCCTTTCGCTCCTAGACGGGATGGAGGGCAGAGGGTTAATTATCACGATCGGTACGACGAATAATATTGAATCCATAGATCCAGCGTTCCGCGGGGCAGGACGGTTTGAGATTGAACTCAAAATGGAACTGCCCACCCACGAGGTACGCGTAATAAATATCTCGCGTCCATATACTGCCCAGGCAAGGCCATGGGTGTATTAATTTTACCTATCTGATTAATTATTATTATCAATATTTTTGCACTTAATAGCCTCTGCCTAATGCCTGAGCATCAATCAATATTTCTGCCTCTATGACGCACAACTCGATTAACTACTGGAAGCGGATAAAGAGAGAAAACATGTCGATCGTGTAGGTCTTCTTCCATTGTACTTTATCTAATGGCACAACTTATTAGAAATGAATGTATGACCAAATTTTTCAGCAAATTAATCAGGTTGGGTGCAAAACAGAAGTTAAGCTCGTGTATTCTTGCACTCATTCGCATTCATTTCATACAATAATTCGCTCATTTACTCATCCATCCATCCACTGAAATGCACTGTATTTAGAACAGCAATATTTAAAATTATGAGAAGATGTAAGAAATAACCTACTTAGGAATTGAAAGATAGACACAAAGCAACGACGCTAAAGGATCGTAAACAAATTTTGGCCAGAATTACGGCTAACTGGATTGGGAAGGAGGATGGGAGGGCCGAGGGCCAGTTAGGCCATGTGTTACAAGAATTCGTATGGCATATAAAGACTGACGCGTCTGACTATGAATCCGATCAATATGAGAATCAAAATTTAACACACTTGATAGGGTAACACCTAAAATTGTCATCTCTGGTAGCCTGGTTAAACCCTGGGATCACATTATGTAAAATAATTCGCTGATTTCTCATTCTTGACGGGTGAATCATCATTTCACATGTAGTTTTATGATTAAGTTTTAAGTTACACGAATCCGCCCAAAGGGTAACGTGGTCCAGTTCAGCAACTACATGTAGTAATTTTTATTGTCTGCTTTTCACGATGTCCTGTCTTTGTCACTTTTCATAGGAGAACTTTGATTCTCCACTTGGAGGCAAATTGCAGACCATATTGGAGAGCATGAAAAATACCATAAGCCTGCCAATAATGCATCCAGAAGTATTCAACAAATTTCACACCAGGCCAAAGAAAGGCTTCTTGCTCCATGGCCCACCCGGTAAAAGACCTACAAAGTTACTAATGGAGTCTATTACTAATATTAGTGCATGTTTATTCGCAAATTATACACTTATTGGTCAGTTTATATTCAAATTCATTCATCAAAATTTTTATTCATTTGCTAATTATTTATTCATTTAGCGAAATTCATGTCTACTGATGGCGAAGAATTAGAACGAATATTCCTTCTCTCTCCTAACCAATATAGTCAAACCGATCCCACAGGAATCCCAGGCCGCTCTGCTCGTCATTTCCGCGGCTAAATTAGGGTGAATCCCACATAGGCGGCCAATCCTCTATTGCGAGACCTCCAATGCATGCATGTTCTGAGCGAGCTGCCAGTGCAGCTGCTGCTGATGGCCTGTTCCCTTAGTGAGCCTAGGTTCACCGAGTTCATCTTGGAGTTTTCCTAAATTCACTTTCATGACCGTGCCAGCCTTCACATTGAGCCTCTATTCCAAGCTTCGCAGGCGGTCTCCCATCTGCCTCTAAGATAAAGTAAAGCCCCCATGTACAATGCACTTCCCGATCTTCGGCCCTTGATTGGGCAGCTGTCTAACCCCAAGGTCCTGGACACGTGAGCAGTGCAGCGCAGGACTTGCTGTTTACTTCAAGATGTTTACTTCAGATGGAGCAGAGTCGGATGGAGGAGGTAGTAAGGGCAGATCAGGCGCCGGAGGAAGAAGTCGAGCAGGAGGAGGAGGATCTTTGAGAAGCGGAGGAGGAGGATGTGGAAAAAAGCGAAGGAGGAGGAGGAGAAGCAGGAAGTGGAGATCCGGATAATTTTGAAAAATTCAAGTATGTTGAATGTCTGAATACTCAATATTTAAACTTTGTCTATATCTTTTTCTCTTAATTCCTGTTCTTAATCAATATACTATTTCCAGATGCTTTATACCCCACGCTTTTCTGTATCCAACCTAATCTTGCAGATTTTTGTACCTACATTAAAACCTGGAAAATAATGCGATTACAGCTGGTTACTGATTAGCTTAAAACACGCATCAAATTGTTTAAATCAGTTGAAAAAGGCCTTTTCTAGCTTAAACGGGAAAAACGTCCAGAGGGCGTTTTCCCCTCAGCGTCGGAGGCATTTTGCCCCATCAGCTGTAGTTCATCGCGGGCCATTCTCAACATGCTGCGGTAGCTTGAAAGCTATACTTCAGGATCACACTCAATTGGTTAAACAAGGCACTGAGCTCATTTTGATCATCTCACCGCTACAAAAGTTCTCGCTGAACAAACTGTATCAAAGAGTTTGAGAAAATGCAACAAAAATTAACCTTGAGTAGCTGTATGGCATCGCAGAAAGAAATGGTTCACGTCTGAACTAATGGCTTTTACAGCGCCGTTATCATAATGTCCAAGGCATCAACAGATAGTCATTTCAAGAGAGATCGAAGTCAAAACCATAATACATCGGAGAAGCCATGTCGAATTCCTATGGGTCAGAGAAACCAAAGGCTAGGTTACGGTGGGCAAGCAAGTTGAAACAGATGAGTCTTAAGTTTAGGCCTGAATGACTGTACCCTGGCACCCCTTCTTCCTCTTATCTCTTTCTGCTCTCCAACCCCAAACACCACAACCCATAGCTCCCACGCTGTCTCTCTGTCTGACTTTTGGATCTTGACCTGGAACCGAACCCTTTTGCCTATCGATTTTGTTTTTACTGAGCGCCTGTGAATAAGCTGGTTCCTGCAACTTAGCTTTCGTTGGGCGCTGTAGAAATCTCGAAATTACGATTACGATGGAACTGTATGTCACTGTAGAATAATTCCACTAGCATGCGAGTTCAATGTGTTACCACAAGAGAGCTACATTCCGTAAACATTAAACCACCCAGAGTAAACGGTCTTGTAACCTTTACGCAGACACTAAGTTTCATATTCAGCATTGGTGCCTTAATGTTAATTTACCTGATTGCAGCTATTGATCTGTTTGCGGCTTGGCTTTGGTGCGCCATCGGTTGATGCCTTGTACATTAGACAACGGCGCATTAGAAGTTTCTAAATATTATTATTTGTGTTGATCTGGAGATGTTCCCCAATCAACCTGACACAACAAGAAGTTTTGGAAGAGATGGAAAAGCCTACTTTTTTCGTAAATTGGAGTGCGCAGGTAAGCAAAAGGTTACATATGCCAAGCACTGCCTGTTTACTGCCACCTGGCTATAGGCAATCACTGTAAGCTTCATGTGCACACCATTATCTTTGAGTTTTCGTAGTAATTTAATTCTTAACACAGGATTTCAGAGGCTCATTTAGCAACGTACAAGAGCCGGAAAAGTCTGATTACTGATATCTGTAGAAGTTTGTCACTATAAGTAGTTTAAAGATCGGTTATTACAGACCACTGCAAATTTCTTAAAGGGTTCATAAAGCTGTAACAAAGTTAATATTAAAATGCAAATGCATTTATACTGAAATTTACAGATATTTAATGATATATGCCAATTAAGTCTCAATAGTTAGTCTTATAAATCGCTGTGCTAACTGTAAGTGCTCTAATTCTAATCAACAGACCTCTGTCGTAATCTGTATTACACGTTTTTCGTGGAGTCATGTCATATTCACTTTTCATAGGTCGGCATCGAGGCATCTGAAAGCGTAAAAAGAATAACAGATAAGATGACAGCAACAATCACTCTGCCCTTGGAACAACCCACACTGCTGGAAGATGCCAGGGTGAAGCCAGTCAAAGGCTTCCTCCTCTACGGCCCCCCGGGTAAAGTACCACGAACTCTATTATTAATAATGATGTTTTATGTAGGCCTATTTTGTGTTTACAGTCAGTTCATTATCATTATTACTATTTTAAATTACTGATTAATTATTGCTGTTTATTTATTTAATTCTCTGTTGATGGCTTCTTTTTCCTTTAGTCTTATCTTTCCTATGGTCGGTGTTATTACTATTAATCTATGCGACTGCCTGTTGGATGAACAAGAACAGACCTGCTGATAAGAATGTGAGACTTTGTGTGTATGAAACAGAGCGAAGATTTTGTCTCTTTCCGACACCGATATAGTCAAGCAATTTCCTCTGGCTCCCTACTCATCGTTTTCGTGGGTAACTTAAGATGCCTCCTGCTTGTGTGACCAATACCCAATCTCAGGGTTTCCAAGGCATGCGTATAATTAGAGTGCTTTTGCTTACATCGCACCTTCTGCTGATATCCTGTTTTCCTAGGGAGCTTGCTTTCCTGTTGGTTTCCTGCGTTCAACTTGGTACCTTTCTCAATTCGATTTCAGAGATATCACAAGTAACAGCCTTTCATACTGAACCAACTATTCTCATATTTCTGTCTTCGCATACGATGTCGCTTCTTCCTTCCACACAGAGTAAAGCCCAAAGTCCAATAGTAGAACGCATGGGAGGTGCTAAGTTCCCAATATTCTGCCCTTGATCCGACAACTGACGAATCCAAAGGTCCTGGACACGTGACCAGTGCATCGCAGGACTCGTGATTTACTTCCAGGCTTATGCCTGTACCAAATTCTACTGCATAGTGGAGACGAGCGTGTACAGGCAACTTGCCAAGCTTCGTTACGCGGAGTTAGCTTAGTAGGCTCGAACCTACAATCGTTGGTTTACAGGCTAAGCGTGCTACCGACTAGACTACCGTGTCACACGTATTCCAGAAGGGGCAGCCTGCTTATATGCTTCCTGTCCTGTCTGTCCACGAGAGACCTATATACCCATTTAATTTGGGTCATGTCCTGTCCAAAACGCCAAGCCCATAATGGAAGTAAAATTCAATGTGCCTTCTAAAGCGTCAGACTTAATTACTTAACTTATTACCGAGTTATTATTATTATTATTAACAATAATAACTTTGCTTATTACTATAGGTTGTGGCAAGTCAACGATTGGAAAAGGCATCCTAGACTTTGCCACAAACTTCCCCGGCAGAAAAATACCCTTTTTCAACATTCAAGGGGCTGAGATAAGCTCAGAGCAGCAGATCATGGCTCTCTACACCATGGTAACACTTCATATTTTTGTTAAGTTTTTGTAAATTCCATAACAACTGAAAGGCAGAACGAATGAACGAATGATGGAAAGAATGAATGAATGAGGCAGAGATAACCAACTAGTCAAGAGAATGCCTGACCCATTGATGGCTGGCTGATTAGCCCATGTTCTTTTGGTGATCCTCAGGCCAAGCGTCTCAGTCCCAGCATCATCTTCATTGATGAAATCGATGCTCTATGCCAAAGAAGAGTCTCGTCAACGAACACCAAAGAAGCCAGCGTCGTCAACACCCTGCTGGCAGCCCTTGATGGTGTTGACCCCAGAGGCCTCGTCTTTACTGTGGCGACGAGCAACAGGCCTGAGGCCATGGACCCGGCCTTCCGAAGACCAGGCCGATTCCATTATGAGATAAAGGTGGACCTGCCAAACCAACAAGTAAGCCTACACGTTATTAATGTTTCGCGCCCACATACAGCCCATGGCAGGGCCATGGGTTGTGTAACTGAAGTTTACCTGCCTCATATTATTATTATTATTATGCAATAATAAGAAGAATAAGAATAACAGCAACAACAACAACAATAATAATACTAATTATAATGTTTCTACTAATATTAAGTAAAGTGTTTATACACAGTTTTTATGCACATCCTTCATTATGATTATTATTATTTAATTATTTCTGCATTTATTAAGCGCCACTGCTACTGTTTAACCAAATTTCTCAGCAAATCAGCTGGGGCAATACCGAAATGGAGTTAATTCATGCATCAATTCGTTCAGATATTCATCCATCCATTCATCTGTTGAAAAACTGTGAAGAACCGCAATAGGGGTCGTCCATAAAGGACTTCTGCAAAAAAGATCTACTTTGGACTCCCCCTTCCCCTTGTCCGCATTTGACCTTACCTCCCCTCCCCTTTCCAATGTAGTACAGTGTCTGCCACCTGACAGAAGTTGGTGTTAAAATCACGCGTTGTATTAAAAACTCTGTACATGTACCAAAGTTATATGCGGACGTCCGCATGGGCAATAACCCTCCCTCCCCTTGTCCGCATTTGCATGATCCCTCCATCCCTCCCTCTTTGCGGACGTTCTTTATGGATGATCCCATACCAAAAAATTACTGAATATTTAATACTTTGGAACTGGAAACTAATGTTGAAGGAACGAAAGGACATAATGCTCCAGATTACATCGAACTGGAAAGGGCTCGCGCCATCATCGCTCGAAATGTTATCATTAAGAACCATGCGTAAGCCATACATGTACTTTGTAATTTAAAATGCAAAATTAGTAGCAGTAATAACAATAATAAGTTAGCAACTTCTAATGCGCCGGTGTCAAATGCACAAGGCATCAGCCGATGTCACTCCAAAGCCAAGCCACAATCGTCAATATCCAGAAGATCAGTCCACAAGACAGACAGCTTGCGGTGGATAAGCAATTCGAAAAAAGGTAATTGTAATCCAGGGTATGACCAGAGAAAGACAATCAGATGACCTTGCAGCATAAAGGTTAGTCTGGGGAATAAGGACTGATTTTGGTAGAAAATGGTAGAAATGTTTGTAGCACGTGTTCACATGTGGTTAGGAGGAGGAGGAGGAGGAGTAGGAGGAGGAGGAGGAGAATAAAGTAAAACTGGCATAATCTTAGCTTGGAATTGATTCCGTCGTTTGTAGGTGCAGTCTACTTTACCATATTGTGCTGTCTGTTCCAGTATACTATATGCTTTTGAATTACTCTGTTGGCTTAGATTATACGGCAGCTGACCTCGCTGGCCTCTGCCAAACAACACTTCACCTCGTGGCGACCAGAAGCTCCTCTTGGCCTAAGGTCACAATCAACAACTTACAGTTCTCATTGTCAGATTTTGAAGAGGCGCTGGAGTCGTTCGTACCATCTTTCCAGCGGCCTGGAATTTAAGTAAATATACATATACTATAATTACATCGATGAGTCTTTATTTACTTGCCATGTCATCAGTTTAATTACTGTTGTCTGCTGTCAATGTTATCTTCAGCATATTCACCCATCACCCATCATTGTAGACATTTAATCACAGCTGTCGGTTATCAATGTTAGCATTTAACCACTACTGTTGGCTTCGTTATCATTATATATATATGTATATATGTGTATATATATATATATATATAAATATATAAGACGTTTATTTTACAGATGTTGTGGGCTTTCAGGTGAATAATATGAACATGGAGTAGCTATAGCATTAGAATCAAAGATGACAAAATCTGTTTCAGACGTGAGCTTCATAAATGAAAGGATTATCAAACTGAGATTAAAGTGCAAACATGCTGATTTAACTGTGATTGAAGCTTATGCACCAACGGAGGGTTGTGAGACAGAGGATAAAGAAAAATTCTATGCGGAATTGCAACAGACCCTGGACAAGACACCCAGACATGACGTAATCCTGCTGATGGGAGATTTTAACGCCAAGGTGGGAAACAGTTTCGACGTGTGGGGCAAGACCCTCGGAAGACATGGAATGGACTCAGACGAGAATGATAACGGATACAGGCTCTTAAAAATGTGTAGCAATAACAATCTCTGTATATCCAACACACATTTCATACAAAAACCAAGCAGGAAGACAACATGGAGCTCGCCGGATGGAAAGACCGAGAACTTGATAGATTACATTATTACAAGAGAAGAATGGCTGACATCAATAACCAACACTAGAGTCTATAGATCAGCGGACATCAACTCAGATCATCACTTGGTGGTGTCAGAAATCAAGATCAAGCTGCATGGGAAAAAACTACCAAAAACAACACGTTACGATACAGAGAAACTGAAGGAAGAAGCAATACGTAACCAATTCCAAATTAAGATACAGAACAAATATGAAGCACTAACTAACCTAATTGATGACGGTCATGAGGCAGAAATAGAGTGGGAAAACTTTAGAAACACAATTAATCAAGTGGCGACAGAAGAACTAGGACACAGAAAAAATGAAGCAAGGAAATGGATATCACAAGAGACTGAGAATATAATGGGAATGGTTACGAAAACAAAGGGAGAGATGTTGTCCAACACGAAGAGAGAGAAGAATGAGAAGGGTGGGCAGCTGAGTGAGCTGAGAAAACGATTAAAGAAAAATCTAAGTAAAGACAGGAACATTATGTTAGAGGATATGGCACAAGAGATGGAAGAGGCATACAAGAGGGGACACAGCAAAAAACTGTTTGCCAATGTTAAAAAACTAAGTGGGGAAATTAATAACAAACTAATAAACATAGAACCAGTAAAGACAAAAAATGGAGAAACAATCACTGAAAAAAAGAAGATAATGGAGCGCTGGAAAGAACATTTTGAGGAGTTACTGAATAGAGAGGAGCCCAAAGAAATAGAGAAAATAATAAACGAGATAGAACAGGTCGAGTTATTAAATGAGGAAGAGGATGATTATGAGGAAGAAGATGTATCCATAGAGGAAGTAGAAAGGGCAGTTAACCAAATGAAAAAAGGCAAGGCCCCAGGAGTATGCAAGATAACGGCAGAAATGTTGCAGAATACGGGTACATATACAGTAAAATGGCTGCATCGAGTAATAACATCTGTATGGAGAGCAGAGGAAATCCCTATGGACTGGAGAAAAGCAGTCATTATTCCAGTATATAAAAAAGGAGACAGACAAGAATGTAACAATTCCAGGGGAATCAGCCTATTAAGTGTACCAGGCAAAGTTTTCACCAGAATCATCCTGAATAGAATGGCAGATAGAGTGGATGGCATCCTACGGGAAAATCAAAGTGGATTTCGAAAAGGGAGAGGTTGTTCAGATCAGATTTTTGTAATCCGACAAATCATCGAAAAAAGAATTGAATACAATAAAGAAACAGTTATGTGCTTCATTGACTTTGCCCAGGCCTACGACTCAGTCTGGAGATCAGGAGCATGGAAGATCTTGGAGAAATATGGCATTCACGCCAAATTAATCAGACTCATAAGAAAACTATACGGCACAATAATGGCATGCATTCGATTAGAAGGAGAGGAAACGGAATGGTTCAAGATAGAAACAGGTTTCCGACAGGGGTGCATCCTGTCACCAATCTTGTTTAATATGGTATTAGACTATATCATGAGACGTCTGGAAAGAACCCATAATTTGGGAGCACAATCTCAACCAAGAAATGCAGAGGATGTCGAATATGCAGATGATGCATGTCTGATTGCAGAATGCCTAACAAGAATAATGGAGCTGTTAGAGGCACTAGCAGAGGAAAGTGGAAAACTTGGACTGAAAATTAACTATAACAAAACTAAAATAATGCCAATAACAAAAAAGGAATACAACGGGCCGATAGTTAAGCTTAAGGAACAAGAAATTGAGGTAATAAATAAGTTTGTCTATCTGGGAAGTGAAATGAAAGCAGGGGGAGGATCTGAAACAGAAATCAAAAGGAGAATAGCACTTGCAGGGTCAACCTTTAACAGGTTGCAAAAGGTCTTCAAACGACATGATATAAAACTGGAGATAAAGCTAAAAATCCTCAACACATGCGTGATCCCAGTACTAATCTATGGATGTGAGTCATGGAGTATCACAAGAACAATGGAGAATAAACTGAATGCAGCAGAAAACAAATGGCTCAGAAGAATACTAAGAGTTAGCTATAAGGACCATGTAACGAATGAAAGTATTAGACAACGAACACAACAACCATTGATAAACAATGTGATTAAGAAAAGAAGAATGAAGTGGGCAGGACATATCCTGAGGATGGAGGAGAACCGTAATCCAAAGAAAATCTTTAAATACAAACCGGACGGAAAGAGGGCAGTGGGAAGACCGAAAAGAAGATGGATAGACTGCCTTGAAGAGGATCTGAAAGGTGCCGGAGTTACTATCTATGGGAAAACGGAGGGCAGACGGAGAATGACCCTTGAGGAGATGGCCGGGAAACGAGATTTGTGGAGGGATGTCATAGAGAAATCAACGACTGGATCCAGTCCAGAGATGATTACATGACATGAATATGCACAGGTTTTGGGCAGTTGCTCTCACGACTTATAGGAAAGGATAAAAGGAGAAGGATGGGTAAAGGCAAAGGGAAGGTCAGGGGCAGGTGAAGGGGAAAAGCAGGAGCAAGGAGCAACAGATCATTTTCCCCAGAAGAGACATTTTACCAAATTAGCGCATAGTTCTTAGCACTTAGCACTTAGAAATTAGCACTTCAGACCGAAGTGACACTCATCCAAGCCTACGATTCCTCACTCAGCCGATGGACATATTGCGTGTTAACAAATGTCTTACTTACTTACTTACTTACATACTTACATACTTACTTACTAGTTGCTCTGTGCAGTAGAGGCTAGCAAAGGAAAATAACCATCAAGATCGCCATCACAATCATCAACCTTAGGTCCTTCAAGTAAACCTGAATGGAAAAACATTCAGTTGTTTTACACTAGAGCAAGTTGACAGAACAATTATATCACTATTGCATTGGATCATAGATCAGGTTCTAGCTTATTTAGTTTATCTGTGTTGCGATGACTTTGCTCAAAAGAACAGCCATGTAAGTACTGCAATCCAACTGACACACCGTAAACTGAGCGAACGAACTGAGCATTTAACCACTACTGTTGGCTTCGTTATCATTATAGATATATATATATATACATATATATATAAAGACTATATATATAAAGAATATACCGCACGCAAAGTAGTAGACACCAATCATCTCAACTGATTGGAGTGTGATAAGGTTTTAACGTTTGCTTGTAGGGTGTGGCAAGTCCACAGTAGCGCGGGCTCTGCTGCAACATGCCACACATTTCCACGCAATGAAGGTCGCCACAACCTAACACAAGTGACTGCTGAACCAAATTTTTCAGCAGATCAGCTGAAAACAATGGCAGACTTAGCTATATGCAACGGGGCGGTTCCCCCCCCCCCCCCCGTGCCCCTTTTGGTTATATGTCGTCGCCCCTCAGACCAGACCCATGGTGCATGGTGGAATGAAATATTATCGATGCTTAGATTATACACTGCCGCTGATTTGGCTGGACTTTGCCAAGCAGCCGCATATCAGGCCTTCATCAGGAACGGAGATAACATTGAGGCTGTTGAAGTAACGCTTCAGGACTTTGACAAGGCTATGGAGACGTTCTTACCTGCTTTTCAGCGGCCTGGCATCTAGTACTTGTACTATATGAATCTTCATTTGTCTTATGTAGGCTACTTACCTAAGTTTCAATTCTTACGTATACATAATGTTACACTATAAATGCGTGACCACAATGTTACCTGCTTTCGATAGACGTTGCCCTTTGCATGTGTACGACTTGAACCGACGTCTTCCGGTTCGTTTGCGTTGCCACACTGGGCCGATCTCCGCGCTCAGGCCCGGCTTAAGCCAACTCGAGAAATGTAACTTTATATAATGGATGCCTTGATATAATATCCGTCTCGGCCTTAAAGGACAGGCTTTTGTCTGGATCGGAAAAGATTGAAGTAGGCCTACACGAATTACATCGCATATATGTATGAACTTATATTTATACATATATGCGTGTGTACGAATGTATGTATGAATGTATATGTATGTAAGTATGTAGTTATCTAAACGCATATTATAGCGATTTTAAAGTCGCTTAAAGCCTTATTCCTAATAGACTTTATAATTCGATTGACAAAAAACAACAATCCTTAGGCCTATATACGACTGTTGGCTTTTCATCCATGGTTAACTGCTGTTTGATTAACTGATTACATAGATGCGGTTCGGAAGAGGATGACGCCGGGAAGGAAGAAGAAGGCATGAAGAAGTGAGGAACTCGCTATCAGGGCCATCACTGCAACTGAAATTACTGGTGTAAATTATTTGTTGAACGTTGACATGAATCGTTATGTACGTCCATGAAACAGGCCTATATATACCTATAAATAGAACATGTGCCTGTTTGAATAATGAAAATGACTACTTTTTGCGATAGATATCTGTTTATATACGATGCTAATCTATAGCTTTATTTGTGTTGTACATTGCATGGCCGCATCTGAGTTATAATTATTATCGACAACGGACAGGATCATCTCTATAATTACACAAAGCTATGTATATCTATATGTATTATATTGATTATACTATATACATGCATGGATACGAATATTATATACATGATGATGAGTTCTCTGCCCAAAGGCAGGTCCATTGGCTTTATGCCACCCAGGGATGAGACGAGTGAAGTGGTTTCCCATTGCCTTCCTCACAGACAATTGTGGGTGAGCAGCTTGTCCAAGGTTCCTATGAAGTGGCTTGAGGCAGATTTGAACCCACGACCCTCCGGTTGAGGCACAGACAATACCACTACACCACCACGTCCCACATTCTTAAAAGGCACAATTTAAAAAGCCACTGTGCCTCACAGGATTGATGGTCTGGTGTAAAAATAGTCCATCCTTTTCCCCTCTAATCGGGATAACGAACGAAGCCGAGTCTTTCTGAACATCTCAAGACTTCCATCAGAACAGTCTAGCTCTTTTATTTACATCAAAGTCCTTCTTTAAAACAAAACGGCCCACTCCTCAAAATCGGTTCTACAGATTAATTTTCGTCCAAAAATCGCTCAAACGAATCACTTTTTAAGTCATAGTTCCACCACAAGACAATCTCCGACAGTGCATTTCACTTTTTCACAATGATTTCTTTGCCTTTTGGTGGTTCCTTGTTCTTTGTTGACTCCTTGTTCATTCGAAGGACAGCACCTGGACTTGGGTACGGACGCTGCTGGAAGAGAGGACCAGAGACTGTCACGTCCACTCCAGTCTTGGCAGTTCCGCGCTGGTCCAACCCGGTTGACCAAGTCCCTCTGGAAACAACACAACAGAGATATATTAAGTGTATGCAACTTCATTAATAAATTAATAATAATTAATTAATTAAGCGCTTGTAACTTCACTGATAAATTAATAATTAATTAAGTGTACGTAACTTCATTATAAAGGTTAAAGGGTCTTTGTCACTTCTTCCTGTAAGCTCCAATCACTGTTTTGTGTTTCAGAAATTATTTTTTACGTTAGGTACAAATGATCCCTCAGGAACAAAAAAGGTACAGATAGTTAATATCCAATAACATTCCTAACATAAAGTTAACATCCAATAAAATAAAGTTAAATCATAAAATAAAGTTAACATCCAATAATGCTTTAATTCAAAGAGTAAACGTGAAACTGACCGTGGAACATCTGAGTAGGCAGCTGGATCCATTGGATCGAGACCTTCTCGCTGACCTGCAACAACAAAAACCAGTAATGTAATCCAATCATTTATATTGAGCCACATTAAACTGTAAAACAAAGTAATGTAATGACAACATTTTAAACAGCATAGTCAGCAGCAAACTGCTTTGAGGGCGCTTCATAGCATCAAGCAGAGGCCAAGGAAACTGACAACAACCAAAGTGAATGAAACAGTAAATGTAAATGTGCACATTTCTATAGCCACTCTATGGCCTTGACTGCTCATTTTTCAGTGAATTAATCGGGTGAGATCCTTCACCACTGCTGTCCGTTTGAATGGCCATCCCGCCATTTAATATCCCCGTGTACGGACCTTAAAGATAACAGAAAAAGAATTCTGTAAACACTAGTGCAAAGTGCTAAGCACTTCAAGAGGTATTAGGGTGGCTTTAAACGGCACGTAAAGGTGCTATATAAAGTGTCTCAATACAATTTAACCAAATAATTTTCATCTACTATGATGTAAAGCAGTTTTGTCAAAGCTACAATGATAAAGTTTTGCAAAAACATCTTACGAAACATTTTCAGCTTATGCTGTCCGTTTCAGGCCCTAAATAAATGTTGAGCTGCATAAAAGAAATAACTTAGAGAAATTTACAATGAAAAATTCTAAACGATAAAAAACAATTTCTTAACTTACGCTTTTTCCCACGTTTCTTGTCTGCTTGTCCCGGTTCATCTAAATCTTCTTTTTCTTCCTGTTCAAATTGTAAAATTAAATTTTTATTTTCATAAATAATTTAAGTAAGGAAAGCTGTACTTATCAAATTCACATTGAAAAGAAATTCTGTCACTATTTTGTGCTGAGATTCGCCTTGGAGAATTTTACTGAATCTCTTCATTCATCAGGGCTAGTTTTTTTGGGTTTTGTAATTACGAAATAAGTCTCTGATAAAAACGGAAGAGTCTTCTGATTGTTTTGCTGGGATTTCCCTCCTCCAGATGAGGGCTTGAGAGATTTTAAAAATAAAATCACAATGGGATTACAGAAAATGGCATGGCTTAAATTTGTTCAGATTAGGCTTACATGAAGATATCTACTAAGATTAGCTTAGGCTTACACCAAGATATCTACCAAGGTTAGATTAGGCTTACACCAAGATATCTACCAAGATTAGATTAGGCATACACCAAGATATCTACCAAGATTAGATTAGGCTTACACCAAGATATCTACCAAGATTAGATTAGGCTTACCCCAAGATATCTACCAAGATTAGAATAGGCGTACATCAAGATATCCACTAAGATTAGATTAGGATTACATCAAGATATTTACAAAGATTAGATTAGGCTTACATCAAGATACACCTAGATTAGATTTATATAAAGATATCTACAAGTTTGTTTTACATAAGAGATTAGATTAGCCTTACATCAAGATCATCTTCATCATCCAGGTCGGTGCTCTCATCAGCCGAGGATTCGCCCTGTGAGTCGCGTTCTTCGGTTAGCTTTCGATCAGCCATAAGCTTCAACTCTGGTTACAGAAAACCAACGAAAACTCACAGCACACTATAGCAGATCTGTTTCACTTGCTCCTTCTGACCACTTCATAAGTACATGGTAGATCTCTGGTTTTAGTTCCCTCGGCAAGTTGTTTACGCACACCGTGCCTCTGTCACCAAGCAGTAGAATCTGGTACCGGCACAAGCTGGGAAGTAAACGGCAAGTCCTGCGATGCACTGGCCCCATATCCAGGACCTTGGGATTCGTCCATTGCTGGCTCGAGGGCCTAAAGAAATGAGCGCCTCCCCTACGTCTCACTTGTGGGATATGGGATACTTTATATTTTTACTTTAAATTCTGCGGGTAGCAACTGGCAAAAGACATGATTTTTGTAATTAGACTTTATGGTATTAGTTTATAGCAACAATCAATTTTGATTACTACATGAAATCCTTACAATCAACTAGAATGAATTATCAGAACATATTATCACAGTTATTACAATACTTTCAATTACAAGTAATTAACATTAAGAGGTGCTACATAAATCAGGGGCTATGATTAACATGGCCTTATAAATGTTCCTAGCTTAGATGATGACAACATGACCAGTTTCACCTTTCCAATCATACAATAAAGATTTTCTTCGTGCAGAGCACTTATCTGGATCGAATCTAATCTAAAGACTTCTATAGTGTCGTTATCATAATACCCAAGGCATCAGTCGATGATCACTTCAAGCCAAAATTGCAATCCAAAATCACAATTCACTGAAGAAGCCGGATCGAATTTCAACAGGTCAGAGAAACCAGAAGCCAGGGTACAGTGGGACAGCAAGCAGAAAGAATTGCGTCTTTAGCTTAGATCTGAATGAAAATAAATTAACAGAACGAACTGAAACAGGTAGTGAATTCCAAAGCTTTGAACTGGCTGCCGTTACTTACCTTTGAGCCTTTCAGCCGAGAGAGAGACGCTTGCACGTGGATGTTGCGGAGGCAGCCAAGAAACTTCATCTGTTTCCAAGTTCCAGTAGTAGTAACGACCCCTGAAGAACGTACAAATGTAACGTCACATTGTAACACAAAAAATTATTATTATTTATGTATTTATTAAGTGCCACTAGCTAGCGATTAATTTCTAAACAAAGAAATTCAAAGGATTTCAAAAGACACTTTTCTCACGAATATTTGTATAATCATTATTTCAAATTAAAACATTAAATTACTAGTTTCAGATTTTTATTTGCAGCCAGAAACTGCAGGGCAGAAAACTTGTCGACAGAAGAACAGTGAATGGGAAAACAACAATAAGTGCTGAGATCACACAAATAATTTATTTATTTATTATCACTGTTAAGTTTCCTGCATCCCCTCTCCAAATCACACCTCAATTATTTCGAATTAAAAACTGACTATCAATAACCGTGCTTACGTTTCTGGGTCGCCTACTTCTGCCCAACCCGAGGGCGGCGGATATTTGAACAGCAATCGATCGTGTTTTTTGACCAGCTCTGGGTCGGGCTTGAATTTCTTGAAACCCCAACGCTTCTTGCAGTACTCAGCGCATGCATGGTAAGGGTTGGTGCGGTTTGGGCATGCCAGGCACTCATGGACCAGTTCTTCAGATTCGTTTTCTTCCACAGTTTCATCTTGTTCCAACTCTACGGATGTAAACCGACGAGATCTGCGCGAAACGTCATAATCCTCGGCAAAAACCTCCACGACTTCCTCTGGCAAAGAAAAGCAATTTGCAAATTAAATGTAAACAAGCAGAATACAACATTATAGAGCATCAACACTGATTATGTTTTCAGATACATACAGGAAAATATGTCACGCAACAAAATATTTATTTTGCACTTGATATTATACTTGGCACTTAACTATTAACAAATTATTCATATTATTATACTAAAATTAAAAATATAGTAACTGTTTTACTTGAGAGTAATTGTGAGATTAAATACATATTGCCACTGCGTAATATATATACATCGGCGCATATAACTTCTGCACAAAGCATCGATCGATGAAGCACCAAAGAACACATCAACAAATCCAAACAGCCACTTCTAGGACAACCAATAAACTAAACATAAATGCCTACTAGAATGGGTCTCTGGCGTGTTTCAGTACTGCTCATAACATGGTTCGGGGTTTACACCGAGTATCCCGATGATCAGATCAGAAATAAGCCAACGTACCAGTTTCGTCCTTTTTGAGCAGACCACGCTTTGCAAGTCGAGCGGCTAAAGCAGCGGGCAAGGGCATTTTCGATTAAATATAGATCCTTGTCTGTGCCTTTGTGACCAAGGTTTACCACGAATTTTATTCTGTTACAAACTCTATTTCGTAGAACCAGCGCATTAGTTTAATTTAAGGTAATTGTAATAACTAAGAACCGAAAATAACGCTTGGGTATATATGTATCATTTCCGGTATCTGTCAACATGCATGAAACATCAGATTTCTCCTTTAAAATCATACATAAAAGACTTTTAAACTTATTGTAGTAATACTGGTTGTAAATATTCAACTGTGAAGATAATAATATATCAATTATCAAATTTTCTGACATACTTATTTAAGTGTAGCTGCGCATAATGAACAGGGCACCAGTAAAACGATCAACCAGCTTAACCCTCTGTTTATTTAAAGAATTTAATCACGTTGAATCTTTAATTTTCGCAAGTGTTTAAAATCCAAAACTAAATGAATCTTATGTGTTGCTTAAAAATAGTGTTAGTTATTTCCAGTGTCAGTTGATCCGCAACGCCGTTCTCAAAAATCGTTGTTGCTGCATCTTATTTACTAAAGGTTTCTCGCAGCTATTTAACCAAATACATAACATAACCTGGCATAATATAACATAACGTAACATAGCGTAACAGAAATGAATATTTATAAAGTGCAACTTCAAGAACAAACTCATCAGTAGCGCTCCCAGTCAGGAAGACCCGCGCTCAAAGTGGACAGGACAATAGTAGTAATACAGTGCCATATATACATACACACATACATACATACATACACACACACATATATATAATATATAGTATTTATTTGTTGCCTTTAATTCGCAAGAAACTGAGTGATATGCTATTTTCTATTTATGCAACATCACAGCTCTTAAACAAAGAGTCTTATGTTTGTTATTACAGAAAGTCATGAACTTAGTCTGAGAAATATCACTGTAAAGAAAATAAAAGTCTATAAAAGTGCAAAATGTCGACAAGTGGATTAGACATGGGATTCAATATTCAGGACTTGGTGAAAAAGGTGCTGCTAGCATTTTGTGAAGTTCATGTTTCGTTCACACACAGACTGGATATTTATGGAAGCATACATGTACGTGCAGATGACTCTGACCTAACTTGCTTTGTCCTCAACGAACACAGCTACAAACAGACAGATTTAAAGAACAAGGAATCAGACTATGATCTGACCAGGTACATCAGTTCGGTAAACGGAAATTCGGCAGTTGAAAGTGTGTGCCACCAAAATTCAAACTTTTCGGGTCAGGTTTTGATGTCGACACCGAACCGAAACCTGATTACCAATACGGCTGAATCGAGTGCCAAAGGATTGCTGATGTGCGAGCCAGACAGCGGTCATGAAGGTCGCAGAATCTTGGACTCGAGGGGCGTAAAAGCGACAAGCAAAGCGGTCAAGAACATGGAGACTTGTCCCACGGTCCATCGCATGAGATCATTGGCTGCAGATCCGGCTTCTGACGTTGACGAGCCCAGCAGTGTCATCCGCCATGCTTCATCTGACACGCCAGATGCGAAACCGCGAGACATGTCGACTGAGGCGGAACCATGGCCTGAGTCGACCTTTGACACGGTCGATGAACCGGATCCTTCTTCGGCATTGATGCATGATAGACAGAAATCCACGAGCTACATTAAGAACGAGGAAAAAGAGCAGGAACAAGACAGCATGGCTATGGTTAAGTTAGAACCGGCAAACGAAAACGAAATCATTGAACTCGAGTCTGACGAGGAAGGCTACGACCAGTCGAACAAATCCATGTTTGCGTACGGCCAGTCGGCTTACAATAATTCCGGGCTCTACCCAGGATATTCTTCATCATCCCTACCCAATGTGCAGTCAAACACGTACTCACAAGTCGCTTGGATGCAGAGCGGTACAAGTTTCCAGTCAACAGACGAGTCACAGGCTTTCTCTACGATGAATCCCATGAACAAACCGCCGCCACAGAAAGTCTGCAGTTACTGTCTGAAATGCTTTACGACGACTGTCCAGTTACGAATGCACGTCCAACGCTATCACAGCACGTCACCCACTCTCGAAGGTGCCAGCACCGGTTGGCGCAGGCGCCAGGGCATGTTGGGTGCCATGTCTGGCTCCCCTGGCGCCGATAAGAGACTGACTTGTTCGATATGCATGTTGTCGTTTCGGAGTCTCGACGGACTGCGTTGTCACGAAAATTCCAAGCATTCGAGAAACAAGGTCTACAATTGCCAGTACTGTTCACAGGTGTTCCTCACACGACAGGCCGCTTATACGCACCGGACTAAATTCCATCGGATGAAGATTCAGAAGAACGAGAGTCCTGCGTGATGCTCCTAGTCCTAGAACAGTAGACTAAGAAGTTAAGTGGGTCAGATAGTGACCATTAAGTTAGTAGTACTGTCAGAATTAATGTTCGTTAAGGACAGATTCTAGTGTGGCGAGGAGTAAACTGTCTGGTGTCAAAGCACATTCATTGTTGCTTGCTGCCAGATATTTTTGTCTGATTACTTCAAAGGCCGCATTAAAATCTGATTACACTCCACAGTGCCTGTGGTTTATCACTGGCATTTGATGTCTCAGAGCATTCTGGCTATTATGGAGCATTTAGAGATACTACTTTTTTAAGGTGCCCTTGAACAACTCAAGCAGACAAACTGATGAGCAGATTTGAGCGAAGACCTGACTTTGTGACAGTCGTTGCGCGACTAATTTTGTTTTAGGATATGGTGAAGTAAACGGGAACTTGTGTAGTTTAATTACATATTTAATTTTATATTTTATATTGTATGGTTTGATAAAAATCAGTTTATTACTCTTCCAATCTTGTTCAAAAAGCTGATAATTTACAAATATGACAGATGCTTTTGTTTCCAGGATATTTGGCAGTTTTGAGTTCCATTTGTAGATATAGTGGGTAACTCTTTAGCCAAAATATGTTTTTGTTCAAAGTTACAGCAGATGGTGTGATGTTTAATAGAGGCATACTCGGGTATTTACATAATTGATCTACATGTTATTCTGGTGGTTAGCTGCTGGACTCTCAGCCCAGAGGTTGGGCTTCAAATCCCCATCAGAGAAGAAAGATGTAAGTGACTAAAAGTTTGAATTTTCAGTTGTAGGCTGTAAATGAATATTTCTGTTCTGTTTTTCTTGTTACACCTGAACCCCTTCGTAATGTGCTTCTGTATACCACGTGATTGGGTCACAAATTGAGCTCCGTAAAGGACGTCTGCATGCAAGGAGGTAGGGATCGCCCAAGTGTTTACTAGATGTGGGGGTTATGCCCTCTGTGGACGCCTGCATCAAAACTTGTTACATAGTTATTTTTCTTTGCAGTCTCTTGCTGAACGACCAGCTTCAGTTAGACAGTGTCTATGCTGCGTTGAATTTGATTAGAGTATCTTTGCTTGATGCAGGAGTATCAAAGTACCCCACCCTGTAGTACAGTTAGCTCTGCATAAACAAGTACTTAATACTGCTTTGGATTGCTGACGTCCGCAAAGGGGAACTAGATGAAGTTGATGCAGACAAGGGGAGGGTAGTCCAAAGTAGGTCATTGTTTGCAGACGTCGTTTATGAACGACCCCTAAGATATGTCTCGTTGCAACGCAGTTTTGCTTAGCAGGAGGTTTGATTTGACTGCCTTGGGTAGCGCTATGGAGATGCTAGAGTTTTAGATAATTTTGAGCTTCACGAATTCTTAATAATTACAGCATTTTTAAACATCTCTAAATCTATACAACTCATGGATGATAACAGATTTATTAAATGTTAGACTGCTATGATAATTTGTCTGGTCTGCAGTTTTGTTATTTGTGAAGTTTCTGTTTCCAGTGGTTTGTTTTACGTTATAAATTTCTTTAGCATTTGGTCAGTAATGTAATTGTAGCCAAGAACTTGTTCACGTGACAGTGAAATTCAAGTCTGCGGTTGTTTGCATTTTTACACTTACATCACTTTAGTATGAGCCGTAATGTAACACACCTGCTACTGAAGGCAATGTCTGGCAGTGGCCAGCAAGCTCACAAATATCAAGTGTCTAGCAATAAAGCACCGGCGCTGTGGCCTACACTCATGTCTGAAAACAGCAGACACTAATCAAACCAGACTAATCGTTAATGTAACAGTCTGGCAATATAGCAGTCACTGTGTCGTATGGGGCTCGTCCATAAAGGACGTCCACAAAATATTTGATCTCGGCAGGCATCAACAGGATGGCCTGTTCTGGGCCTTAGTGCTCCGTTGGAGTACAGGTGTCCGCAGAGGTGGGAGGGAGGGGTCACGCAAATGCGGACGAGGGAGGAAGGTGTCCAAAATAGGCCATTGTTTGTGAATCCTGATAGCGTAGCCTTATAGCACTGACTACACTTTGGATCTTGACCTGCAACCGAACCCTTTTGCCTATCGATTTTGTTTTGACTGAGCGCCTGTGAATAAGCTTGTTCCCGCGACTTAGTTTTCGCTGGGCGCTGTAGAAATCTCGAGATTACGAATGCGATTACTACTGCAATTCCTCTGTATCTGGTCTCCAGTCTGTATTAAACTTTGCCGCTGCTTGCTAGGATGATTTTGTGTAAAATTCAGTTTAAGGTTAAGTGATTTTGGTCAGGTTCTCAGATATGTTTGTGAAATAGAATTAAGTAATTCCGGGATCAATAAAACCGCAACACGTGTTGATTTAGTACCAAAATCAATGTCTGATTTGAAATTGTAAACTGATAGTAGACATATTCATCTGATTACAGTTGAATGCATGCATCAAAATTTCTTAAGCAAGTTACGGCTTATCTCAAAGCTAATTTTCTACAGTTAAGTAAGTAAGGCATTAATTTTCTTAACACGCCATGTGTCCATCGGCTGGGCGTAAAAATTAGGCCACAGTTCTTGCGCCGGAATAATTTTTCTCACTGATTTTCATTCAATTCCTTGAATAATATTTCTTCTTTGTTGTCCGAGGTATCATCGTTGTCAGTGTAAAATCATGAATCTTAATCATAATAACAATTTTGTTCAAATCCCCACTCGAGGAGAAACTTGTTTCATGATTTATGCTTCTGTCCCTTAGCAAACTCGGCCATAATCGTATTCGTAATCTAGAGATTTCTACAGTGCACTTGCTAAGACATTCATACAGCAATTGAGAGGTCCTTTAAACAAGCAGTGTACTAAAGCTCACATACATACACACGACAGTTTAAGGGGGTATATGATATCCAACTAGATGGTTTGTTATTCTATACCAGAGAACACGACCCCACGGAAAAAGAGGAACCGTTATTAAAAGTTAGTAGGCCTATACAGATATCTAAAATTAGCAGTTCTGGGCAGCCTGTCAGTTCTTCAACATAAAATCTGGTCTGCACTTGTTTCCGCGAGGAACAAGAGCAGGAACAAGCTTACCCAGTGTGGCGTGACTTCTGGTTTCTCTGCTCTTTTGACCAGGCTTCTCCAACGATTTGATTTTCGACCACCATGCCTTGTGTCTTATGGAAATATCGCTATAAAAGTCATATTACATTAGGTTATATACAACATGTAACTTAAACATGCCTTGTGCATTAGACACCGGCACATTAGATGTTGCTAAATTACTAAACAAGCTGCAGACAACCAGAATAGAAAACTCGAAAGTACTTAATCAAGCTGAAGAAAACCATAATAGTAAACTCGAAATTTATAAAGCGCTACTCAAAAGCTAAGCCCAGGGCACCAGTTGATTCATGAGAGCTGCGTCAAGTCAGTAGGGTGGTCCAAAGATGCAATGTCAATAACCAAGTCCGGTTGCTAGAAGACCAGAGAGAGAGGGGGAGAGAGAGAGAGAAAAGGAGCTGTTAGGGTGGGTTGTGTTTAAGCCGAGAGAATTGGGAATGCAGCGGATTTGACAAGTTCCACATTAAAGTTGGCCTACGTCAAAATACAACTAACTTCGTCCGATCGATTCGTTTTGGTTTGGCATTCATGTTGTTCTGACCAGACAATGGCTTTTGTCAAGGCACCTCTGTGCGTGAGGATAACAGTCTGCATACCGATTGTGGCTTATTTCAGAGATTTAAATTCGTGGGACGCTGTGGTGTAGTGGTATGGTCTGTGCATTGTAACCGGAGGGTCGCGGGTTCGAATCTGCCTCAAGCCACAGCGTAGCGACCTTTGGCAAGTTGCTCACCCACAACTGTCTTTAAGGAAGGCAATGGGAAACCAATTCTTTGCTCTCTTTGACTCTTCAGTTCGCCTCCTCATCGATGACCTCCTTCCGCTTCGTCCAGAGCGGGCCCGTCGGGGACCGTTGGCACCTTGGTTTGACCGATCTTGCCGCGCTTTACGTCGTGAAGTCAGGCGGCGTGAGCGAAGGTATCGACGAACACGTGATCCTGCCGATCGTCTCGACTGGAGCCACCATCTTCGCTTAATGCACCGGGAGTTTTGAGCCAAAGAAATGGCATACTGGGAGTCGTTGATAGAGCGGAGAGGAGCAATCCGCGTCGGCTCTGGTCTTCGCACTCCGGTGTCCTCGGCCGTTCTACCGCTTCCAACTCTCCGACCCAGCCTCCGTTCACAGCGAACGGCTACCTCGACTACATGCGCGGGAAGATCGACTCGATCCGCCAATCTACTGATGGTTCTCCTCCTCCTTCCTTTCCTCCTACTTCATCTAGGCTTTCATGCTGGAAGCCTCTGCCTTTGGATGTCCTTCCTCGGCTCCTGCTGGAGTCACCTGCTAAGTCCTGTGAACTGGACTTATTACCACCATTTTTAATCAAGGATTTTATAGATGACTTAATTCCGTTCTTACACTTGCTATGTAATAGGCCTACCTCCCTGGGTCAGGGTTCACTCCCGGCTTCTCATAAACGAGCTGTAGTCTTTCCCTCTCTCAAGCGCTAGAGTCTTGACCCCAATGATATCTCTAACTACCGACCTATCTCTAATCTTTCCTTCATCTCTAAGCTTCTTGAAAGATGGGTGTCCATCCAACTGGTTGACTACCTTGACTCTAACAGTGTCTCCCGCTCATGCTTTTACCAGCTTCGTACCATCCGCCGCTCCCTCTGCTTTCATGCCGTTACTACTCTAATTCATGCCCTTATCTGCACCAGGGTGGACTTTGGTAACGCTACCTTTGCTGGACTCTCACTTGCCAATATTTCCAGGCTTCAGTCTGTTCTCAATGCTGCTGCCCGTCTAATTGGAGGCGACCCCAAGTATGGCCATATAACTTCCTTTATGCGGGATGCTTTGCACTGGCTTCCCATTCAGAAGCGTATCCAGTTCAAGACCCTAACGCTTATGCGTAATTGCCTCGTTGGATCTGCTCCATCATATCTTAGGGACTTCTGCATTTCGGTCTCCTTGGTTCCAGGCCGTAGCACTCTTCGGTCGGACTCCCTGGGACTCCTGACTGTCCCTCGTATGCGCACTGCTACAGCGCAGTCTAGAAGCTTTGCCTCTGTCGGACCTAATAGCTGGAATCGCCTTTCCCGAGAGCTTCGACTCGAATTCCTCAGTTTGTCCCTTCCTCAGTTTCGCAAGCGCCTGAAGTCTGTATTATTTGACAGTGGTCTCACTGGTTCGGGTCGGGAGCGCCTCTGATGAGTCTATTCTTGAAGTAGCGCTTTATAAATGTCAGATTACAATCACAATTACTTCACTCGTCCCCTCCCCGGGTGGTGGCATGAAGTCAGTGGACCTACCTTCGGACAATGAACTCTTAATTATTTTCGGGCTAGCACAGTCCGTTAAGGGGGCCTTAAATTAGCGGATGCGTTCATTAAAAATTTTGTTGTCGTTTTCTTGCATAAAGTCGTCTTTTGAACTGTTAACTGTTGTAAGAAAACAGGGAGAACTGCACAGTTTTTCAAATCAATATCAACGGCCACTGTTGCCTTAAACAAAGATGTTAATAAGTTGGCCTTAAATGTCGTTAAACATTCGAAACTAACTTATTAACTGTTGAGCGTATGATGACGTGACCATGTAGGTAACGAACTAAAATTTCGATTCGGTCAAATTTGAATAAATGTGAATATACGCCAAGATTTAAGATAATTCACTTTAAAAAGTACATATATCGCTGAGACATTTTGTCTACGAACGAACTTGCCGAAGAAATAAACCCAGAAATTCGATCGAGAGGTATTATTTGAACCTTTAACAGATGACCGAGTCAGGGAGAGCAACTGTGTCTGACTGTTACTGTGTTGGCTAGAATTGCATGCACAAAATAACTGAAGCTATGGATAAAAGTCTTTATTCTGTTGGCACTAACCTAAAACAGTTCGCTATCTTGATATGTGCACCATCTCTCTGGAATTCTTTGCCTAAGGGCTAAAATCTTTACCCAATGTATCCCATTTCAAAACAGTTGAAGCGCTATTTGAAGAAAGGTCGTGGATACTTTAACCCCCGATGTTAGCGTCTTCCATTGTCTGTATATTAATAACTGGATGTTGTTATGAGAACCGCCATGACTGCTGATTAGGCATTTCCAAATGAACACAAGAAATGAGGATTTTGTAAACACAATTGCAGTCCAGCAAAACCACAAATGCATTTCTTTTGGGGAAAAATACAAGTTTATTGCTTCTTGGCCAGTTTAATGCGTTTTTTGTTGGCACGACTTTACCATTGGTACTTGTGATTGAAATGTATGAAATAATGATCAGGGTATGGAATTACAATAATATCTTTATAAGAAAAATTGATGGAAACTAGCTAAACTGATGCAGCCTGATGGCCGCCATTTCAAAATCTAAATTGTGACCACAATCATGATGGAAGTGCCAAATTTATGTGACGTGGTTTAGCCAATAGCATGATGGGCGTCAATCTAGTCCCTGGGTTTCCTCTAATGACTGGGATGTTAACGGAACCACTACATTGATGAAATTATTGTGGAATTCTGAAATCAACCTGATTGTAAGGTCAGTCCAGTGAGACAGAGAGGCAGCCTACTGTGGATAAGCCTTTTGAAACAGGAAAGTAAGTTCCTGTAACAATGAGGAGATGTAAGCAAAGTTGATGGATATTAAAAAATAGTCCTTTATGGCCAATATCTGCCGTGGTGTATTATTATTTCTTCCTTTTGTCTTACAATGACAGAAGCAGAGGAAAATTAGGCCTGCTAATGACTAACAGAAAAATAGCATCAATTTATCTCTAAAATTGTTTTCATATTTCCACAGAAAGATGAAATGTTTCTATTCTTCTCGTGCTGAGCAAACACTAAGCAATACCATGGTAGAGATCAAGCGGAAGTCGGCATGGAAAGAAAACGTTGGTGAGTGAGACACCTCTGCCAAGAATGTGAAGAGTTCCGAAAGTACTAGGTAACGGTTGATATATGATCAGGTAAGGCAAATATTGTTTTGCTTTTTGGCCTCACTTGCAGAATGGTTTCTGAACACCCTTGGCCATTATGCTATCAACAACATCATCTTACGTGCCATTCAGAAAGTCAGTGTACCCAGTTATAGAGCTAGTAATCTCTAAAAATTATTGTAGAGAATCGATCTACAAGTGTAATTGAACCCAGTTATAGAGCCAGTACTCTCTAAAAATTAGGGTAGAGAATCGATCTACAAGTGTAGACTTCTATGCAACACTTAATGTTGAGATCTGGCTCATTGGCAATGTGTAGACTTCTATGCAACACCTTGTAGACAACTCGGCTGTAATGGTTAGATCCACATGTATATGGTTCTCCATCTACATTTAAGTACTAGTAAAGTCCACATTTGTGTGGTGCTGCATCTACATTGTAGTGGTTTAGGATCTAAATTTATGTATTGGTAATTACCATATTTGTTATGATACAAGTCTTGTACATTGATGTACTGTTGTATCTAGCTTTATGCATCAATATGTTTACACAATCATGATGTGGTCATATTTACATAGACATACTAAAGATGTACTCAAATCATTTGATAATAAAATCATTAACCACAGTCTATTAGGCTAAATGAGATATATGTATACAGTGCAAAGTACTTAAGATGAAAACGGATAGGACAATATATCGTTCTAAAGTATGGACTGAAAGCCTGGTCTATTTCAGTGTAAATCGATAATATCTCGCTTAAGACGAAACCCATATGATGGAAACAGTGGTTATTATGAAAATGATATTCGGTCCGTGAATGTAATTCTGTACAATATCCGTCTAATAAGATGAAATGTTGACTGATACGCAACAGCTGCATCTTGCAGTAAGGTTTAGGTTCGCACTTTCGTATACGCCTACGGTAGTTTGACAGTGTCCGTCGTTGATGAATGTCAATAATTCGAGGATGGGTGATTAATGATAAGAAACTAACTGACCACAGGTTCAGGCCTGTCAAATTGTGTTGGTTCATGAGACCAAAGCTATCATAATTACCATATTGATGCCTATGTATAGGGAGTAGACTTTTATAGCTGTCTACACTAATGTGGCCATTTAATTCGTGAGTAAATTGGGGCTAGTATCAAGTGGCAAGGAAATGAGAGCAGTCCAAAGATCTGATTACGTGTACTCAGAGAAAACTGCAGGTGAATCAGACAAGGGTCATTGTGAACAGACTTGTGGTGCCATGAACTGCATAGGCCTACATAGATTTGTAGTTATGTTGACTCTGTTAATATATAGTCGTTGTTTTAGAGTAGTGATCTCATTTGCTAATGTAATAAATAAATATAAATCCAAATGGCCACTAAAGTTCGTAGGAAGAATGCTGTGTCTCGAACCATTAAAAACTATGGCCTGTTACACGTAATATTATAACAGTTTATTCTACCTGTATTTAAATCCTTGCTGACAATTTTAAGAGGAATAAACTTAACTGTGTAATATTAATAACAGTTAGCAGCCTGCTGTAGTCATATACATATAATGCATATACACGTGCATGCATATGCGTCATTTGCTGTTGCATGATAAGTCATGCAGCCATAATGTATTTCTGGCTGGCATGCTGCGCTTACTATTGCCTAATGGTTAATACAAAATTCGGTTAAGACGAAATGTTTACTCTGATGCCCTGTCTTTCATCTTAACCAAACAGCTCTGTATATTTATTCTGTGCTTCCAGTGGTGGTCATGTGTCATTCTGTATGTCTGCTTTGTGGCTGTGCATCTTCCTTTATTTGTTTGCTATGTTATTTATTCATTTGTTTTTGTCCATGCCTGTGATCCCTTCCTCAGCTGATGGACATATGGTGTGTTAACAAATGCATGACTTACTTACTTACTTAAATTGACAACATAATTACAACTGAAGTGCTTTACATAAAGAACAGTTTAAAGAAATGAAGTATCAATCACTCAACTTGGTAAACAATCAAAGTAATAAATGCTGATACCTTAATTAAACTAAGATTGCATGTTATCACTAAAAGAACATCCTTTAACTTGAACTCCCAAAAAATTACACATACAGTTGAACCTATTACTGACAGTAACCAGGCAATGCACAGTGCCATCTAGTGTAATCCCAAGCTAATATAATCAAATTTGCACAAAGTTGTCTTTTTTTTATCTTACCATGATGAGATTATGCAGGAAATACTGGAGAAAGGGAAAACCAATAGTTCCAGCCTAATATATAATTTCAGAACCCTTGATACCTGCCCTGAAGTCTACGTTATTTACCTTACTTGTAATGTTTCGGTGTTACTTTTAAGCATAAAAGACCTTGATAGTGAAGGTGTAATGGATATATAAAAATGTTGTAACCAACTGTGATTTCAGTATGTGTCAAAGGTGAACTTGAAATTAAAATTGTAATGATCTCTTTACCTCGTTTTATGTTGATAAACTGCCGAGTTTTAGAACAAAACATCAATACCTTTTGGCAGTACGTTTCTTTGCATGTGATGGTTCTGATTTATCACTACTCAGAATCTGACTCTGACAACAGTTTGGCATCTTCCATTTTTTACACTGGCAGCATCATCGGTCCAATGTGTGTTAAATCAGCACTGGCAGTTCCAGTCTCTGGCTTTTCACGAATTATCAGTGTTTGTCTAAAATCTGCAACAGTTTGTTCTTCACTTAGTATAGCTGGTTCAACAAGAACTGCTTTTGTATGACTAGTTAATGGACTACTTACTTCAGGCTCAACATTTAGCACAGGTGTTTCCTTAGCTGGTGCAGCCAGTGTTACTGACAGTGAGCCATACCATTTCAAGGTGCAGGTGACCTTGGAACATGTCCATCCATTTGTTGCAGGTGAAACTAAAATTCCAAAGCTTTCTGTTCTTTGACACCCTATAAAGTATCTGACATGAATAGCGACAACATGGGAGCACTTGGCTGAAATCTATTGCAACAAGTGTTGTTATGGGCTGTATATCCTGGGCAAGTTTTCAAGCATCCTTGCTGCATCTTTTTTCTTAGTTTAGCTTTAATCAGATTCATTTGTGAAAATGTTCTTTCAACTGATACATTGCTGCAGGGTAATGCCAAAAGTAACAAAAACAAAACTTCCTAGTTGTTGAAAGTCTTGCTTGCTGATGCATCTGTATGGTTAACAACATCTGTCCAAAATCATTTGACTTCAGTGTCTTCTTTATTTGGCCAAGAAACTAAATGAAGCTGATTCCATTGTTGTTCCAGATGTCCAAGATTTCCCTGGAACAAAGGTGGAAATGATGATGTTGCTAGCTCAGGTTTCTGTTTTCCCAAACCTGGCCAGACCCAAAACAGATCTTTCCTAAAAGATCAGATAATGATTCTAACCTTTCAATGTTTGTAGGCATTCTCTCATTTAAAAGTCCCATAAAAACATTTCAACATTAAATCTTAATATCTTCTGCCATCTGTGTGTGACCAATGTCAGATTCAGCAAGAATAATTTGAAATCCTGTTCTATGAAATTCTTGACAGCTGCAAGGGGAAATTGATTGGATTGGTTGTCAATATCATTCTTAAATGTTGAAGCCCAAGTAGAGAACTTTCTGTTTCATGATGCAATGCAGAATACTGTGATATAATGCCCTCTATTCGCTCAACAGTTTTACAGGACTGGCTCTATCCAACTCAGAGTTTGTTAATGAATGAGCTGCAGAATGAGCTGCAAGAACACCAAGTATAATTTATTTTCAACTGCTTCAAAAGCTGCTTTTTAATTTTGCTGCTCATCTTTAGCCACTTCAGTTTGAAGTTTTAATTCGTCAGATTGATCCAGCACCCATTTAACGAATGGCACTATCGATAGCCAGCTTGTATCAGACAGTTACATAATTTTGAGAGGTTCTTCCCAAACATTTGTGCACAAGTTTAGTTCTTTATATTTTTGCTGATGAGTGGCAAGAGAAAGTGGCTTTAAGAAAACCAGCTGTCTCTACCACTATGAATTCAACATTTCTTGGTATTGGTAAGAGTTTAGGAGGAACATAGTTGGATGGAATGGCATATGGATTTGATATGCACAGTGTGTGGGCAGGTGTTTCAAAATTTTATAATGACAGAGTTGTTTTTGCCACACACAATGTTGCACCCATCAGTCACCAATCCAAGACATCTCTCAATAGAAATATATTTTGAATGAAGGAATTTTTAATGCCATCAGCTGTTCCAGTTTCAGCAAGCCAAGGAATGTTGTTACACATTTCTCTGATGCGGGACTATAATGATGCACCATTACACGTAGCTACTACTTCAGTGTTGTGTAGGAACTTTTGTTTTTGATCAGCGAATAAGCAGAATCTTTCAAATTAATGAGTAAATTTCTCGTAAGCAGATGACCAATAACTCGTTTTATTAGTATTGTACACTTTGTGCGATGAACTGAAATATCCTTACCAGAATTATGATGCATCAATTCGCCTAAATGGTCGGTCGGAATGGCAGGCAAAGTGAATTGCTTGTGTTAGTTCTGCCATCTTCATTGTGTTGTCCACAACTGTAGACAGGCAACAAGGTTTTTGCATTCGAAAATGGAGCCGCATTGCAAAGGTGCTTGTTGGTTGAAGCATGGGTGATCAAGTCGCTAAGATGTGCATGCATTTCACATTTGCTGTAGGCTTTTGACTGATTGCCTGGCATGCTACCATTCAGAATGTTTCCCAGTCCTTGAATACCACTTTCCAGATTTGACCACTTAACCTTAGCAAAGGATTAAATATTGTTCAAAATTTAAAAAAACTTTAAAAATAATATGCTTAAAATCCTGGCATCATCATGATCCATGGGCCAAGAGCCCGTAGGTGTCCACTGCATGCATTGTCACTTGTCTCCACAGTTCCCGATCTTGTGCTCTTCTTATCAAGGCGTGCAAGTCCTGGCGTAACAAATAATAATAAAAAAATGGCATGTGCAGATGAATCTGATGAAATAGGATGATATTTTGATTGTATTTGTGATGAGTTCTTTTAGATGTCATATTACTGGAGCATTCCTGATTTCTAAGCGAACTAAAGTATAGATCTGTCCTGATGTAGCAACACCTGGTGGATAGATATAGGACCAATGTGAAAGTAAGCAATTATTACTGCATTACTGAACTCTTTAAAATCGTGAATACGGGATATTTGATAAAATTAGTCTAAAACTGATAGGCAAGAATGATAGGCAACCAATGGTCTTCTACCCTTCACCACACCTTATCTGCAAGCGCTTCCAGTCTATGTGGTCAGATCTTTATGAGACTGAAGCAATCGACCAAAAGGCCTTCCTGCCTGGCCTGTTGAACAGTACACTGTGTGGGGACCTCTTGACCATGGCTTCATCCTGAAGTCCAGAGATTTTGAGCAACACAGTCATCTCTAGTGATGACTTATTCCAGCCAGCCTCCGAGATATTGATATGGCTCTGACACATATTATGTCAAGCTGAAGTGCTGCATGAGGTTGGTGAGTAGTATCTGGGGAACAAGTGTTCTCAAGGTGCATGTTGTTCTCAAGGTGGATGGATGTTCAGGTCACTTGTGATGACCAGTCGACTGTTATAAGTTGCAATCACTCCAGCATCAAAGCAAACTCATTGTAAAATGCCTGTGCAGGAGATGAAGAGCCCAGGTGGTAGACGGCTAGCAGAGTCAGTGGTCCACAGGCTGTAGCGTAATAATAGCGTAATAATATATCCTTGAAAGTCCTTGGCCGATGTAGTAAATATTTTTCAGAATCCATCACACGAGGAAGATCACATTATGAGTAGCTCTATGTGCATAGGTGTCAGAAAAGGAAGAATGCCACGACTTGGTGACAGTGAGAATGTCAAAGTTGTGGACAACGATGGTGTTAGCAATGTTGAGGAATTTATTGCCAAGCGATCGAACATTCCAAGCTGCCATCCACAGACCCCATTCATCACTACTGGAGGCCCAATCCATGCAGGCTTTGATGGGGTGGCTGTTGGAGTAGTAGCCAGATTCATGTGGAATGACGAGGCAGACATTGCTCTAATTCTTGCCGGCTGCCACAAATGAAGTTTGAAAATAGTCTTACGTACTCTGTGTGGTACAACCAAACAAGGTGGTCAAGTTCGCATAGCTGTAATGGTGTGTACGAATGGACGGGAGGAGTGTCCAAAGGCAAGGCCATGACCAGTAATTAAACGACAGAAGTACCAAAACTATGAAGAGAGTATCCAAATATTATCCAAGTTGCAAAGTATCTTCAATGTAATTGTATACGAGATTTAAATTCAAAATAATCTCCCTCTTTCTGAACAAAATGGATGATAGCCATCACCACTACAGAGGTCAGTGTTCACACACCGAGGCACACTTGTCTATATGCATAAATACGCAGCCTCGCTGGTTTGCCTCCTTGACGTGCATAGAACAGCAGCAGTCTGTTTACTGTGAGGTAAAAGTAAAAGTGTGAGTATCCGTTGGCATAAATGTATCCTATAAAAGTATGGTCACTCATTCAACTGTGTACTGTTTCATTTGTTGAGTGTCTGCGTCATACAGCATTTGGGGATGGTTGCTTGAGCTTTTCCTGAGCTGAAAGACTTCAAGAAACTTATCAGTTACGTACACTTTTCATATCTACTTTGTACCAGGTATGAAGCTTTCACTACTTTCAAAAACTGCTTTATCAAATAATTAAGTGTAGTATTAACACCAGCTTTCAGGCCTTCTGTTGATGTTGAAATATCAGTATACTGTGCTATGGCATCCTCCTGGTAAGAATAATTCTTGTGACTAAGCATGTCAGAACTGCTTGAAGCTTGCACACCAGCGTTATTCTCATTTTTTCTTGAATTCTAAATACAGACAGTCGAGGCAACTCATGGCTGTCAATGTGGATGTTTTGAACTTCTGTTTTTTTGCTATCTTCCCGGTTAACTTCTCAAACATCCGACTTTCAAACAGCCTAATCACTTCATCAGTCTTGCACAGCTGCCCGACACTGTCTTTACAAAAGCATGCAAGTATCTCCGTATTAAAGGTGTCCTTTAAAATACTGAAACTGTCACCTGAAAGATCTAATGGCACTGCCTTGGGCTCTTGTGCAAGAACAGCCATACAGAGTTCCTGTGTTATGAAAAATAATCTTTTGAGAAGAAACTAGTTCTCAGTAGTATGTAGACGAAAACCATGCATATGTTGATTTTATGTGCACCGTTTTGGTAGATATGATGTATAACCATAATAAAAATAGTGTACTGTATTATTTTATACATTTGTTTATATTTGAGACACATTACATGCAAGTAATGTCAATAGTTCAGAAACTGAGGCATGGAAAATACTATTCGATGTGAATTTAAAAGAGGAGCCTTTCCTTAAGCTAGCCCTGTGGAAGCCTTGAGTATGAAGTGTTAGCAAATTCATTTTTATTAGCATTGACATGTGAAAGTGGGTTGCCAGCCCTCTCCCTCATTGCCTGATCTTCCCACTCACAGTAGTCTGTCCTCATTTAGCTGAGTTGGCTAGGGGTACAACTGGAGCCAAAATCTTGAATCGCATTTCTATCCTGGCAGGGATTTTTGATTACATGCTAACCACTAGACTATTGCACACCCCTGTTATTTGGTAGGATATTATGTGTGATATATAGAAAAAGAGCTGTCAGAAGTCTAAAACTATGGTCAACTGTCTGACTCAGGACTAGGCTGAGAGAACTGGTGCTCAACACTGAGGGTAACATGTCCCTACATCAAGTTGTGAAAGAGGTATTGCCCCTCCACTGACTTTTCAAGTAAAATCAGTGTTTTACTATGCTGTTTTGCAAAGCTTACAAATGTTTGATCTTGTGGATCATTTATATAATAGAGTTTGACAAGGTTAAAAATTTGATTCTCGGTGTTGTAGACGAGCTGATCCAGTTTTCCTAATCGCTATTCGATATCTTGCACGATGTCCAGTTCAGTTTCTCCATAGCAAGCAACTAATAATAATCTGCTCCATGTCCAGCTATAGGAAACCCTTATATATAGTCTTAGGTTTTTTACTTTTATATGCTTAGCCAACAAGTTTGACTCCATGGTTTGGATAGTGTGCTTCAGGATCAGAATCTGGTTGGTTGGTGCTAAGCGAGAGGATGTTTAGGTTCATGCATGGCGACAACGTATTATTCAGATGCTCGATTCGGAAACAGTAAGGCTCAGACATCCTGATTGAAAACGATGTGACACACTGTAAAAAAATCCAGATTAAAGCAAATAATGACTAACTCAGATGTATCCATTCAGGTGAAGAAGTGTATTAGAGACCTCTAAAAGGTGCTATAGAAATTCTCAGACACATAAAGACCCAAATAATGTAGTGGTGACTGTGTTTCTTTTGAAAATATTCGTCTGCCTGTGAATTATCTGCTGTCACTGGCTTCAACTGGCTGCCCATTAAGTGGGGCATTATCTTAAAAATAACAACCATGAATGTTAAAGCATTGAATACATTGCAGCCTCCTTAGTCTTTGCGTATGTGGAAGCAACCGCTGGAAAAGCTTGTGATTCGCCAATCACTTACCTATACCAAAATTACATGTCAAGACTCATGATTTTACTCTGGTCTGTGCATGAGTCTATCTCGGTTCCTAGTGTACATTCATCCACGCCTTCTCAACTGCAGATTTATGGTCAATGCGCATAATAAGTGTTGGAAATAAATAATAATTTTATATCACTGGTGACATGATTAGCTTACAAACACGTGTGAATTTAGAGATCAGTACTTTTGACGAAATGGACAGAAAAGACAAAGGTGTAAAATGACGAAGCAGAGACATGAAGCCCCGGGAGGAATTTACCAGTCAAGCATGAATTCTTGAATTTCAAAATCTAGCAGGCATGTTGAACAGACCTGGATCTATATGGTCCATAAGGCCTATTTCACCCTCTGGCTACCTTAATAATAAGTTAACATGAATATTTTTGAGTACAGAAATGCAAGCATAAAAGTCTAAATACTTGAGTTATTGTTACTAAGCTTGATGCTTTTCTGTCAAAAGCGTATTTCCAATAACAAAACTGGATATGTGGCTGATAAATACTTTTACCTCTGGCTTTGTGTCAAGCAGAAGCAGCGGGATTCTGTGCAGCACTACATCTTGCATTTTGATGTTTACAAGGTGAACTTCTAACATGTGTCTCAATCTAAGTCGGATTTTACGGAGGTCAGGCATCTTCACAGCTGCTGGGTTTGATAAGGCAACCAGATGACCTTGTTGACATCTTGAAAAGAAACAAAAAAAATTCTGTTGGTTTGAAGGATCACCAATAAGCTTTTTGCTTCTTCAGTAGGTCTTTGCACATTATTGTTTGTGTGCATGCAGCTGCGTGTGTATAGAAATGCAAATAAAAAAGCCTAAACACCAGTTATTGTTATTAAGCTTGATGCAATTCTGTCAAAAGTGTATTTCCAATAACGTAGTTGGATATGTGGCTCATAATATTCATACCTCTGGCCGCACGTCAGGTAGAAGGATCCGGGGCTCCCACAAAATGACGTCTTAGTCTATGATGTTATTTACTTGCACTTTCGCTACGCGTTTTATTTTTCTGAGATGATGTAAATTTATCATCATTTTTACAAGAGCCGATTTGGACAGAGCAAGTAGATTGATCTTGATGAGGTCTTCAAAAGAATCAGAAAATATTGTTGGTTTGAAGGAACACTGATAACCTCTTTGCTTTGTCAACAGGTCCTTGAGCATTATTTGTGTGCATGTGTCTGCTTGCATGCATAAAACGCAATTGCTCGTTTGCTGCATTCCCAGCCAGATTCTGTCTTTAGCATTAATTCATTTTCCATTATTTATATGAGTTATTCCCATACTTATCTGTAACACAATTTTTAAACTCAGTTTGGACACGATGTTAGGTGTCTTTCCATGATATGGGAAGGCATGTGGGCAACTGTCTAGGATCATTAAATTTTTACCACTCATAGGAAAGCCAGACGAGCTCATATGGTTGAAATATCATCTTTGTATCTTAATTCCATCTTCAGGAACTAGCATGTTTGTAAGGTGTCTATTTTATGCTGTTGTGAATAAAATTTAAATATGATGCTAGAATGCTGAACTCATAATGTAACATATTTGCCTATCAGTACAGTATCTGTATGATTACCAAGCTGGGTCTGGCACAGAAACTACAGCTGTGGCTGTTAGAACAATGTACTTGTTCGCAAACATTGCTCTTAATATGCTGAAAAAAGCGATTTTATGCTGGCAGAAGAGTTTTTTGGTTATTCGATGTCCCATCCTCCTTCCCAATCCAGTTAGCCGTAATTCTGGCCAAAATTTGTTTACGATCCTTCAGCATCGTTGCTTTGTGTCAATCTTTCAATTCCTAAGTAGGTTATTTCTTACATCTTCTCATTATTTTAAATATTGCAGTTCTAAATACAGTGCGTTTCAGTGGATGGATGGTTTTGGACACAGCATGGCGAAAGTTAAACAGGTATATGGGCTAATTAGCCAGCCATTAGTGGGTCAGGCATTCTCTTGGCCAGTCGGTTATCTCTGCCTCATTCATTCATTCATTCGTTCCATCATTCGTTTATACGTGCGTTCATTCGCCCTTTCATTCGTTTGTCATGGAATTTACAAAAACTTAACAAAAATATGAAGTGTTACCATGGTGTAGAGAGCCACGATGTTCTGCTCTGTGTTTAATGGCTCTTTCAGCTCTGCCCATTGAATGTTGAAGAAAGGCATCTTTCGTCCCGGGAAATTTGTGGCAAAATCTAAGATTCCTTTTCCGATTGTTGACTTGCCACAGTCTATAGTAATAAGCAAAGTTATTATAAGTAATTAAGTCTGACGCTTTAGAAGGCTCATTGAGTTTTCCTTCCATTATAGGCTTGTTGTTTTGGACAGGACATGACGCAAGTTAAATTGGTATATAGGTGTCTTGTGGAGCGTCAAACGGGACAGGAAGAATACAAGCCGGCTGCCCCTTCTGGAATACGTGTGACACGGTAGTCTAGACGGTAGCACGCTTAGCCTGTAAACCAACGATTGCAGGTTCGAGCCTACTAAGCTAACTCCGCGTAACGAAGCTTGGCAAGTTGTCTGTACACGCTCGTCTCCACTATGCAGTAGAATTTGGTACAGGCATAAGCCTTGAAGTAAAGAAGTCCTGCGATGCACTGATCACTTGCCCAGGACCTTTGGGTTAGTCAGCAGTCGGATGAAGGGCCGAAGATTGTGAAGTGAGTGCCTCCCGAGCTTTCCACTGTTGGGGGTTTACTCTTTATGGCAGGTAGATAGGAGACCGTATGCGAAGCTAAGAATATGAGGATGGTTGGTTCTATAGGAAAGGATATTTCTGTAATCGAACTGAGAAAGGTACCAAGGCGAACTCAGGGAACCTGGCCTCGCTAGGAAAACAGGACATCAGCAGAAGCTGTGATGTAAGTAAAATCTCTTTCATGATAAGCATGCCGTGGACGAGATGGGGTATTGGCCATGTAGGCGGAAGACATCTTAAGTTAGCCCCGGAAATGATGAGTAGGGAGCCAGAAGAAATCGCTTGACTATATCGGTGTCGGAGAGAGATAGAATCTCCGTTCTATTGCAGTTCTTATTCGTTCAAGAAACAGTCGCTTAGATTAATAGTAATAACACTGATCATAGAAAAGATAGGATTAAAGGGAAAAGGATCAACAGACAAAATGGCACTAAATAAACAAACAATAATAATCAGTAAGTAATTAAAAATATTAATAATGATAGTGAACTGACCATAGACATAAAATAGGCCTACAACAAACATCGTTATTAATAATAGACTTCTTGGTACTTTACCGGGGGGGGGGGGCGTTCAGCTGAAACCCTTTCACGGTTTAATGTACGCTTTGATGAAATTTATTATGTTGTTCAGGCTGTCTGAGGCCTCAATGATATTTATTACGTGTCCCTCCTGATTGGGCAGGGCAGCTTCAGCTCCAATTCCAAATCGAACCTGCCAGTTCTGCGGAAGGCAGGGTCTATGGAGTGGAGGTGGTTGGTGGTCCCAATCAGGAAGACCAGACCTCCTCTTTCAACTCCGTCGATAACGGAGAGTAGGTTTGTCACAATTGCTTTTTGTTGCTGGTCACTGCTGCCGGCTCTCTTTGTTGTAAGGGCGTCCACCTCGTCCAAAAACAAAATGGATGGACTCATCCGCCTCGCCTAAGAATCACCAAACAATCATCGAATGATCATCAGCTGATCAACCAGTCCAGTGCATCAGACATTCTGTTGCTCATTTGATAATATCAGCCTCACCCATTCACTCGTTCCATCATTCATTTATACATATGTTCGTTCCTTCATTCGTTCATTCACTCATTCGTCCTTTCTTTCATCCGTCATATTTTAAAAATAAATTTAACAAAATTAATGTAGGAAAATATTACCATGTCAAATAACTCCTTTATGTTAGCCATTGTCTGGCCTATATTTGGCTCCAGAAGGTCCGAGCCAGTCACCGAAAAAAATGGAATTTTCCGTTGAGGAAACTCGTCTGCAAACTTTAGAATGGCTCTACCCACAGTTGTCTTCCGCAGCCTAGAGTCAAAAGTAAACCTTATCGCACTCAGTCAAATTCGTTACTAAGTTAATTTTTGACATATTATCACAGATTTCATCAGATGCCAGAAAAATGATTAGGATAAGCGCTTTAAAAGGCTCAGCGAATTTTCCTTCTATTATGGACCCGGCGTTTCAAACAGAACATAACGCAAGTTAATTGGTTAATTGATTAATTATGAGAGTTAAATATGAAACTCTCGTCCAGAGTGAGACCGGTTAGGAAGAATACTTGCTGGTTGCTCCATCTGGAGAACTTTCGATACGGTATTTTATTCGGTAACGCGCTTAGTCTGTAATCTAAAGATTGCGGATTCGAGCCTTCTGTGGTTTAGTGTAGTGGCCGTAGGCGAGTTGTTTGCACACGCTCGTCTGTCATTAAGCAGTAGAATTTGGTATATGCATTAGCTTAAAGTCCTGCGATGCACTGGTCGCGTGTCCAGGACCTTGGGATTAGTCAGCTGCCGGATTAAGGGGCCAAAGGCCGAGAAGTGAGCGCCTGTCGTGCGTACCACTGTTGGACGTGGGGGCTTTACTTTGTCTTGGAGACAGACGGGAGACCGCGTGCAAAGCTTGGAATGGAGGCTCACTATGAAGGCTCGAACGGTCATGAAAGTGAATTGAGAAAGCTCCCAAGATGAACTCAGTGAACCTAGTCTCACTAGGGGAACAGGCCATAATCAGCAGCTGCAATGACAGCTCGCTCAGAACACGCATGCATTGGAGGCCTCGAAATGGGGGATTGGCCTCCTAGGTGGGATTCATTCTAATTTAGCCGCGGAAATGATGAGCAGAGCGGCCTGGGATTCCAGTGGGAACGGTTTGACTATATTGGCTAGGAGAGAGAAGGAATTTTCGTTCTAATTCTCCGCCATCAGTAGACATGAATTTCGCTAAATGAATAAATAATTGGCAAATGAATAAAAATTCTGATAAATGAATTTGATAATAAGCTGACCAATGAGCATATAATGTGAATATAATCGATATATGGGTCTCTCGTGAAGTTTGAGACCAGATAAAAGACGTCTGTAACAGCATTGTATTTCGTAGCGCTCTTAGCCTGCAATCCAACGACTGCGGGTTCAGGCCTCCTAAGCGCACTCCATATAGTGGCCCGAGGCAAGTTGTCTGCGCATGCTCGTCTGTCGGCAAGCATTAGAATTTGGTATATTAGCATTCGTTGTGGACTTGTTTTGGAGAGAGGGTGGTGCAAATTAATGTGAATATAATCGATATATGGGTCTCTCGTGGAGTTTGAGACCAAATAAAAGACGTCTGTAACAGCATTGTATTTCGTAGCGCTCTTAGCCTGCAATCCAACGACTGCGTGTTCAGGCCTCCTCAGCGCACTCCGTATAGTGCCCCGAGGCAAGTTGTTTGCGCACGCTCGTCTGTCGGCAAGCATTAGAATTTGGTATATTAGCATTAGCAAGGCATTAGCTTGTAAGCAAACATTGCGAGTAAACATGTAAATAGCTTTTACAAGGCATTAGCTTGTATGTAAAGAGTTAGTCCTGCGATGCACTGGTCGCGTGTCCAGTACCTTGGGATTAGTCCATTACCCAATCAAGGGGCGAAGGTCGGGAAATGAGCGCCTCCCATGCGTTGCGCTATTGGAGGTGGGAGCTTTAATTTATCTGAAATAATGCTGAGCATTCTGCTACTTCTGATATCTTTGAAAGTGAATCAGAGAAAGCTTCCAAGTGAGAAATAGTCAAAAGACGTAAATGGCAGTAAAAATGAATACACAGCAATAATTCGCAAGTAAATAAAAAATAATAAAAGAATTTTTGATTATCAACTGGTATCCTTGTATAAGACTTTTACGTGGTGGGCTGTGGAGAAGTACTCCCTTCTTTGACCTAATGTTGTGCCTCTCAAATATTTCTGGACGTAGGATCGGCAGTCAAATGATGTTCTGAATTGTTTCAATGACATTGGTCATTGCGCCCATTGTGTCAAAGGAAATCTGCGAACAGTGACAATGACCGGACACTATGAAAAACATAAAATACAGATTACGGTAATTTTGCTGGAATCACAAGTGAACAGTCTACAAATGTTTCTACCATGTTTTTGCGGAATTCAGCCGGGTTTATGAAAACAAACGTGCACTAACGACGTTGCAACACCTTTTAGTTTAGACTTTCTTTTCATTTGCCTACAGGAAAAAGGCATCAAGCGACCTTGCGACTGGCTCAGCTCCTGAAAAAATCACAACACAGATAAACTAAATCAGCTAGCATCTGATCTATAATCCTAGACACAACTGTGATGTAATTATTCTGTCATCTGTAGAGTAAAAAGCTGAATGTTTTTTTCAATCCGGGTTTACTTGAATGATCTCCTGATGTCGATGATTGTGATGGTGATCTTGATTATTTTCCTTTGCTAACCTCTACTGCACAGAGCATCTTTGCGCTAGTTCGGTAAAATGTCCCTTCTGGTGAAATGCTCTGTTGCTCCTTGATTCTCCTTTTCCCCTCAACGTCCCACCCCTCCCCTATGCCTTTTGCCCAACCTTCCTGTGATAATTGAGAACGGGTTCAGACATCACACCTTATAATTTGGGCACTACTAAGTATGTGTAGATCTCTGGAAGAAGGGATGTATATGCATAGATAGGCCTGTTGCGCAGTGTAATTGAAGTAGGCCTACAATGAGAAACTGAAAACTTGCAGAACAGCGGGCGAACGGAATCTTCCCTGGTTACAGTTGTCTCCAGATATCGATTCTGATTGCCTGTGTATATTCAAGTTGTTCTTGGAGACCACGTTAATTTTTTATGAGATATTTCGCCACATCTGCCATGCCTCTTTAGATCCCCTTGCACGAACCGTGCTAGACCGAGAAAAATCTCTGAAATATAGTCACGATCGGTATGCGAACTGGATCCCTTGGGCTTTGTCACCATATTTTACAATTAGCATTTTAAATTATCTCAATAGCGTTGATGTAAGGGTTTTAGTTGGTTTTTACTGTATGTGAGAATTGTAATATAAAACGTAAACAAATGAGGATTCATATAGTACAATTACCTCTAATCAGTGCGTTGGAACGATGGTTTGAAATTGTTGGTTGCAACTTCAAAGTCGTCTAACGTGACAGGGAGGTTGACGCTGCCTAGGTGAAGTGTCTGCCACAGGGCTTTCTCCGGGTAATTTCTCTTTAACGAGATAAATACTGCCTCCCGGGAAAGCCCTGCCAGATCAGCAGCTGAATAGTCTAGTAAGAATCAACAATAATTCAAATAATGTAAATGTCTACAAGGGTTTCTTAAACCTGTGGAAAATAGTGCAGAAAAATAGTATACAATACAGTGAAACACGATGCAATATGATAGTGTAGAATGCACCTAAGGATGACAGAATCAATTCCAAGAATATGCGATTTTTACTATCTTCTCTCCTTCTACTGCTCCTGCTGCTACTTCTGTTTGTGCTACTGATGCTACTACTACTACTACCACCTCGCCACTGCTGCTGCTGCTACTATCACCGCCACTACTGCTGCTGCTGTTACTATTACTATTATAAGTATTATTATATTTTTATATTACAAAGTATGGCTTACGGGGAGTTTTCTGTGCGATGATGACAGTCGTCCCTGAAGGCATATTCCAGTTGGCGGTTATTGCATCCAGAATCGCCTTGCGTTCCTTCAACAGAACCATTGCATCGTTGCTAAACAGTTTTTAATTTTTTCTAATAGTCTACCTGTTGTTTTGGAAAACATGCCTGCGCCCGCTCTTTTCGCGGGCCGGGCCGAGAAGTCTCGGCCTGCATTTTTTTGAATGTTGCTTTTCATATTTCTCAGTCCTTGTGCAGAACTGCTGTCGCGATATTTTGCTATTAGATTTTGTCTCTTTGGTAACGGCCAAAAGTTAAATTAGCATTTACATGTCTAATACTTACTTACACTGAGGAAGTACTGTAATTACTGAACATTAAACAATCTGCGGTTAACGGCCCGCCGCAAACAATTAGAGATCAGCAACGGACCGGGGCGGGCCAAGCCACAATATTTATGACGCGACTGGGCCGAGATTTTTTGGGCCGTGTTCATCTCTAGTCCAAAACCTGGAAAAAAGAGGAGGGCGACGCTAATAATCTTTTTTATGGCACAGCATCGTTAAACAGAAACTACCACTACCACTTGCTAGGTCTAGAAATTAAGGTAAGGTCGACGGCAACGGCCCTGGCAGCCACAAACTGTCGTTAAACACTGACTTCCAGAATCGTAAGGTCGAGATTTCTGCTGCGCCCAACGAAAGCTAAGTCGTGGAAACCAGCTTATTCACAGGCGCTCAGTCAAAACAAAATCGATAGACAGGAAGGGTTCGGTTTCAGGTCAAGGAGTTGGAGTAGGAGTAGGAAAAGATGAAGAAGAACGAGAGGAAGAACGCGAAGAAGAACGCGATGAAGAACGAGAAGAAGAGGAAGAAGAATAAGAAGAGGAGGAGTGCAGTGGTCCGTGAAATCAGCTGAACTTGCAGTAGTTCATAGCGGGTGTAGGACAGGGCACGAAGCATGCGAGATTATGCTCTTCTGGTGATACAGCCACAGGCTAGCACGATCTGTTTAAGGCGACCTTAAATCGTGTAGCACACATACATAGGGCGGCAGTGGTGAAGATTCTCTCCTGGCAAATAGCAATGAAAATGAGCAGAATCAATCTAATCTAACATAATACTATTACAAGCTTAAGTATGTCATGATATAACGCTGTGCACTTTAGACACCTTTACAACGCTTTCTAGGGGCGCTATAATAACCATTCACCGCATTAAATTGTTGGCCATTTCTCTGAGTTAGGTAAGGCTCTGCAAGACACAAGATGTCGTTAAAGACTTAAAAGAAAACTTAGGAATATCCAAATTATTGTGATTTCTGAATAAGCCAATGACCTTTTAGACACCTTTAAAACGCTTTCTACCGGTGCTATAATAACAATTGACGACACTTGTCACTTACACCGCTAACACATTGCATTGGTGTAAGCTTATATCAGTTACTTGGAAGAACAGTTACTGCGAAACTCACAAGACTTCCAGCGCTTCCTACTTCTGAAACCCCCGTCCATAGGTGAAATTAATGGCCAGCTCTAATTACGAAAGCGAAATACCCCACGAAATACATTTGGAATAAATCCTGTTGGTGCGGTACAAGCAAACAGGCACACAGAGGAAATCGCTTGGTACTCGTAAAGGTCTGCGATTTTCTAATTTTGTACTATTGAGGACAAGACACTGCTAACTATTTTGCTATCAAGTAAACGGGAGAGCAACAATAGGCAACAACACAACTTCATACTGTAAAATAAAATCATAAAGTCTTTCAAATAGGTTAACAAATCGATACAAAAAGTACAGCAAATAATCACTCGAAGCAAGAAGTGAAACGTAATAGTGAAAAACAATGGTAAAGCAAAAAGATCAAAACAGACCAAAAAAACAAAAATCCAATAAAAAGTTGCTCAGAATTTTACTTCTGCGCTCTACGTTCATCATTAAACGAATATGCGTCTTTCTGGTATTTCAGACGCTCTTCCTCCTTCAGATCTTTCCAATCTGAAGCCAGCCTAACAAGCTCTTCTTGATCACTGAAGCAGTGTGCAGAATTGGAATCGTTGTCACCTGTGGATTCAGTTTTTAATTTTTTATAATAATCTGCGGGATTGTGGTTCTTTATACAGTTTATTGCAGCGGATGGATGAATGGATGGATGCATGAATGAATGAAACGAGATCAAATTTTTGATTTTGTTATGACAATATGATAGTCTTCAACACTCTAAAACACTTGCAACTGTACAACACTATTCTGTACAGTACAAAACCATGATATATCAACATAATACAGAACTTAAAGACAAGTCGGAATGTTACATTGTAAATGATTTGCGGTACGGACACCTAATTGGCAACTTCCTCTCTTTCCTCTCATCTCCGCTCTCTCTCTCTCTCTCTCTCTCTCTCTCTCTCTCTCTCTCTCTCTCTCTCTCTCTCTCTCTCTCTCTCTCTCTCTCTCTCTTTCTCTCTCTCTCTTCGCTCAATGCCAATGTGTCATATTTGTACCCCAAGGTGTCGAAAACCTAAGGCAACAAAATCAATTCTAGAAAAAGCTCGCTATTTTTACTTTCTTTTCCTTCTTCTCCTTCAACTGCTGCTGCTACTACTACTACTTCTACTACTACTACTGCTACCACCACTACTACTAATGGTAGTAGTGGTAGTAGTAGTACTAGTACTATTAGTACTGCTACTACTATAACTATAATTATAATAATAGGCCAACATTAAAACAGTAGGCCTAACAAAACTGCTGACTGCTGTAAATAAAATACACTTTCAGGATATTAATAATAATAATAATGACTATTATTATTATTATTATTATTTTAATTTTAAATTATAAAGTAGGCCCTATGGCTTACTTGCTGTTTTCTGGGCAGTAACTTCCCATGTCCAAGCTTCCATCCCAACCCATTTAGTTGGAATTTGGGACAGTATTTGCATTCGTTCCTTCAACAAAATCGTTGCACTGTCAATGTTTCGGTTCCGAAGTAAGTTATTTCTTACACTTTCTCATAATTTTAGATATTGCGGTTCTTAATACAGTGCGTTTCAACGGATGGATGAACGAATTAATGCATGAATTGAACGAGGAATGCATGAACTTAACTTCTGTTTTGCACCCAACCTGATTAATTTGATGAAAAATTTGGTCATACATTCACTTCTAGTAAGTTGTGTCATTAGATAAAGTACACTGGAAGAAGACCTACACGATCGACATGTTTTCTCTCTTTATCCGCTTCCAGCAGTTAATCGAGTTGTGCGTCATAGAGGCAGAAATATTGATTGATGCTTAGGCATTAGGTAGAGGCTTATTAAGTGCAAAAATATTGATAATAATAATTAATCAGATAGGTAAAATTAATCCAGCCATGGCCTTGCATGGGCAGTATATGGACGCGAGATATTTATTAAGCGTACCTCGTGGGTGGGCAGTTCCATTTTGAGTTCCATTTCAAAGCGCCCTGCCCTGCGGAACGCTGGATCCATGGATTCGATCTTATTTGTTGTACCAATCGTAAAAATTAGACCTCTGCCCTCCACCCCGTCTAGGAGCGAAAGGAACGTTACGATTTGAGTCATTGTCGGACCGAGCTCTTGGATCCGTCGAGGACACAGTCCTTCAATTTCGTCCACGAAAATGATCGACGGACTGAGCTGGCGTGCCTGAGAATCACCAAACAACATCAGCTGATACAGTGGGTCAGACATTTGGGTAAAGTTGGTTATCTCTGCATCATTCATTCGTTCGTTCCATCATTCGTTTATATGCGCGTTCTTTCGTTCGTCCTGTCTTTCATTCGTCATCAAATTCGTTGATATTTAACAGATAGAATAGCAAAGTCTTACCATTTCATACAGCTCCACGAGCTTCCGCTCCGTGTGGCCGAGCTCGGACTCTATAAGTTCTGAGCCTTTAATGTTGTAGAAGGGGATTTTTCTCCCAGGAAAAGAATTCGCAAAATCAATGAGAGCACGGGCAACTGACGTTTTGCCAATCCTACAGTCAAACGTTGAACTTTATAACATCAATTTCGGTAATAGGCTACGTTACTATGATAGCCTCATAAGTTTGTCACAGATTACACAGGGGATGACATAAAAAGTCTTACGCTTAACGCTTTACAAGGCAGTCGAATTTTCCTTCCATTGTGTATTCGGCGTTTTGGACACAACATGGCAAAAATTAAATAGATATATGGGTCTCGCGTGGAGCGGGAGACCAGATATATAGGAAGGATATATGCCGGCTTCTCCATCTGAAAGACATGCGACACGGTAGTCTGTTCGGTAGCACGCTTAGCCTAAAACAACGAGTGCAGTTTCGAGCCTCCTGAGCGGACTCCGTATAACAACCCTAAGCAAGTTGTTAGTGCACAGCGCACACTTGTCTGTCACCAAGCAGTAGACTATGATACAGGCTTTAGCTTGGAAGTAAACAGCCAGTCATGCATGCCCAGAACCTTAGTCAGATGCCGGTGATCCGCAACAGAGTCTCCCCATCTATCTAAAAGTCTCCCCCCCCGGCGAGTCATCGAACACGGCGAGTTTCTTATCAGTTTCAAAGTTTATAATATGCCATGTGGGCTAATGCTATAATGCATTTATTTCATATTCAAATGAATTAGCACATTACAGAAGCCAGTTATTTCAATAATGTGCATATTAAATCTTATTTAAAATGACCCGATATTGGGGGCGGTTTAAGTGGGTGCGAGTTTGTACTGTAGACGGGGCAGAATCCATTTCAATAGGGGATACTTTTTTCTGATACAGAGTCTCCGGGAGAGATATTATTTGCCGCATAGGCGGGAGGCATCATAGGTTAGCCGAGGAAACGATGAGCACAGCGGCCTGGGCTTCCAGTGGAAACGGCTTGACCATATCGACGTCGGAGGGAGACAGAATCTTTGTTTTAATTCTCCGTCTTTCTGCACGCTAGTATACCACAACTTATTGGTCGACGCCTTCTATGTGTACTTTGCGAGTGGTACGTCGCTGTTTCGTACATCACTCTCACACTCTTCCCAGCGAGTCTGCTCTTATTCATCCAAAAGGTGGTTCCCAAGCAGTCGCATAGATAAATAATATTAACACCGACAACATTAAAAAATAGTACTATATATATAGGCAAAAATTAGCACGTGAATAAAATAATAAATGAATTGAATAAATTACTATAAATATTACATGTTACACTACATAGCGGACCCCCTGGTTAAAACAGTGTAAAATGAACATAATTATTATACTATAGACTCGTTGCTAACTTTGTAGGGCTTTACCTGGGGCTCCGTGGAGTAAAACTCCCTTCTTTGGTTTCATGCCAAAATCTTCAAATAGTTCGGGGCGCATGATGGGCAGGTTGAACAGGGTCTTAACTGTCTCCACAGTCTTAGCCAGACTGCCAACTGGCTCAAGGGAATTCTATGAAAAGTCACAATGACAGTACACTGTGAAAAGCTTATAATACAGATTACGACAGTTGCTTTTTAATCAACATTTACAACAGCAAAGCGATCCGGTATGCAATTTATAAGACTAAAAAATTAATAACTAATTTCTATTTAGGCTAAATCCCATTTGGTATACAGCTGCGTATTTGAATATAAATGCATTTAACATATTTTGTTTTCTGGGACCGTTCATGTCAACCTGCCATAAACATTTTAAACTAGGCTTGAAAATAGTATTTAGTGTTTGCCGACATCTTTTAACTACAACTGCCTCGCCAATGCAAAGTACAATAACTGTTTCTCTCATGCTTCCAGCTCAATAACTCTGTTTCTATTGCAACTTTAACCAAAACTCGCCAATTTGTGAAGAACCGATGCGATTTGTTTAGTTCCATTTTGTTGTTGTTCTGTATATGAAAGCGAGTCCCCTACGAAAAAGAGCCGATTTCACGTATTCGACTCCTGGTCTATTTTATTTCGGTAACTGCATTTACTTGCGAGGCTTCGTCCCGGGCCCCACTAAGGAGTTTAAGACTCTCCTCAGAGCCCCTATTCGTCATGGGCTTCGCGTCTTCGGCGCTCGCTGTCTCACACCCTCCAAATTTTCAACCAGGTACTATAAAAAAGTTGCGTAAGCCACTGCGTCTGCATATCGCATATCTATTTGTCTGATCTTTGGATCTGGACTTGGAGTCCTTCCTTACCTTTTCGGTCTCTTGCAGGCTGCCAACTGAGCCTCTTATACCATTTGTCGAGAATAAATTTATTGAGTAAACCCAGATAATGGTGTGCACGTTAGGCTTGTGCTGATTTGCCTAACCAGATAGCAGCAGCTACTAGTCAAGCAGCTTTTAGCATACGTGTGTTTGTGCTTACTTGAATTGGAGACCAATTTACAAAAGCCGTCGGATTGTTCACGGCATGTTCGAACTCTTGTAGGGAGTAATTGATCGGAAGAAATCTGATTAACACAGACAATTCCTTACACGTTAACAAAATTAGGAAGCAGAAGCTATGAGTAACAATGCATACTGTCTCTGCGTGTATATAATCAGTGTTTGCTCAAAATGAAACTATGTCTCTGTGTACAGGTTACAAGACCAATGACTAGGGTCGTTTAGTGTTTCTGTGCTCGCAATTTCTTGTGGTAATATATTAAACTTGCGTGGTAGCGGAATTACTCTGGACATATAGATTCCAGAGAGTCGTCAAACCCTGTGAGGTTCCTTTATACTTAGAGGTATAACAATTTCAGCAGTTTGTAGGTCTAGTGTTTGCATGCATGGACTGTATGTTCAGTCCCTGGCGCTGCCATTGTTGACACTCAGCAGTATTGATCAATTTATTTCTAGTGGTAGCGGAATTAAACTCACTGACAGCTGCAGTTTGAACTGCATCAATGAACATAAAATTCAAAAAGAAAACTGCACTGAACAATCACATTTCATAAAATATTAAAGTAAAAATGTTACTGAAGGTTGTTGGTCCATATTCATAGTTGGTCACATTTATGCAGGTTGAGATGTTTATCAAAAGGCGCAAAGTAAATGTTTAGATATGCACACATCCATGGATGCATACGTAAATGCATGCATTCATATATACGTACACTGATTTGTATACATTTGAGTATTCAGACATTAACGTACTTATTGATTTTTAGCGGGTCATTCGGTTCTTCATTTCCCCTTCTCCTCCTGCTCCTGCTCCTGCTCCTCTTCTTATTCCTCCTCTTTGTTCTTTTCATATTTATCCTTCTCCTCCTCATATTCCTTATCCTCCTCATATTCCTTCTCCTCCTCCTCCTCCAGCTGCTCCTCATATTCCTCCTCCTCATCATTCCTTATCCTCCTCCTCCTCATATTCCTCCTCCTCTTTCTCCTCCAGCTCGTCCTCCTCCTTCTCCTTCTGATATTCCTCCTCCTCATATTCTTTTTCCTCCTCACATTCTTGACCTTTACTTCTGTATTGCAACTCAGCTGATCTGCTGAAAACTGAATCTCGTGCAATTATGATTGCATAGTTCTCTCTTTATCTGCTTCCAGTAAAGTTAGTCGAGTTGTGCGTGATAAGGGCAGAGATATCGGTCGATGCTTCGCCATTATCATAGTGGTGCTTAAAAAATGCAGATATAATAATAATAATAATAAATATGAAGTACACTGTAGGTTAAATACTCCAATTATTCCACCCGTAGCCTTGCTCCGGGCACCTGTTGAAATTGGACCCGGCTTCTCCACAGATTATATGATTTTGACTGCGATTTGGGCTTGAATCGACATCAGCTGATGCCTTAGACATTATGATAACGGCGCTATAGAATTGATTGGATTAGATTAGATATGTGGTCGCAAGATATTTTTACGTGTACCTCGTGATTTGGAGGCTCCAGCTTTATTTCAGTGTCGAAGCGTCCTGTTCTTCTAAAAGCAGTGTCGATGGCCTCGATTCTGTTTGTCGTTCCTATCATGAATATTAAGCCCTGGCCCTCCACACCGTCGATTAAGGAAAGAAATGTAGAGACTATGCTCGTTTTTGCATCATCATCGTTTTCCTTCTTTTGTGGACAGAGGGCATCGATTTCATCCAAAAAGATGATTGACGGGCTTAACCGACGTGCCTGAAAATGACAAAAACAGCATCAGCTGGACTGGCTGTCCAGTGGGTCATCATCTCTGCTTCAATCATTCGTTCCCTCATTCGTTTATATGTGCGTTCGTTCATTCATTCGTCCTTTCTTTCATTTGCCATAAAATATGAAATATGTATTAAGCAATGAAGCAAAGTATTACCAGATTGAAAATGCCTGTCAGGTTCTGAATTGTGTCCCCGAGGACAGGCTCCAAGATTTCGCTTCCTTTGACTAAAAAGAATGGTAGCCTTCTGCCTGGAAAGCTGTTCGAGAAGTCCAGGAGCGCCCTTCCGATGCTCGTCTTGCCACAGCCTATAGTAAAACGTTAAACGCTATCACGCTGCACACAATTTCGTTAATAAGTTTATGGGGCATGGTAGCCGATTGGATAGAGCGCTCGGCTTGTACGCGGAGAGTACGGGTTCGAGTCTCCCCTTAGACGGTTACTGCGTAGGGACTTTGAGCAAGTCCTTCATTCACAGTTGCTCGGCGCCATCGACTGATGCTAAGTCATTAGATAGTGGCGCCTAACAAATTCAGAAATAATGATAAAAATATTACATGGGATGCCAGAAAAGGATTAGAATAAGCACTTTAGAAGGCACAAGCCACACTGTTTTCCTTCTGTTATCCGTGGACTCGGCGTTTTGGACAGGGAGTAGCACAAGTTCATTGGTTATATATGATAATAAACTTACCATTAATATATAATACATTATAGACTCGTTAGTAACTTTGTAGTACAGTTACCTGGCGGGCCGTAACGCAAGATTCCTTTCCTCGGGCGCGTCCTGAACTTCTTACTGGCAAAGGCAAGTCAAGCTGAGGCAAGGAAAAGAAAGTGAAGCGAAGCTAAGGGAAGAAAAAGCAAGGGAAGGAAATGGAAAGAAAGCAAAGCGAAGCAGACAGCGTAATGCAGACGTTTATAAGTTTCTCTCTCTGAATGCAGAAGTTTATAAGTTTCTCTCTCTGTCTCTGTCTCTCTGTCTCTGTTTTCTGTCTCTCTCCAGGAGAAGAATATGTGGTTTTTACTTTCTTTTTCTATTCCTCTCCTTCAGCTGCTGCTGCTACTGTTACTATTGCCTAATGCTACTACTGCTATCAGTATATTTTAAATTATAAAGTATGGTTTACGTATTGTTTTCTGAGCGATAATAAGTGATGACTCAACGGGAAATCCTGTCCAGGTCGAAGTCATTTTTTTAGTATTTGCGCTCGCTTCTTCAACAATAGAACCATTTGCATCGTGGTTTGTGTCAATATTTCAGTGCCGAAGTTCTTAAATATTCTGATAATTTTCGGTATCGCGGTACTTAATACAGTGCGCTTCAACGGTGCATGGATGAATGGATAAATGAACGTTGTGAAGTGAATGCAGATTGAATGAACTTTACTTCTGTATTGTACACCAGCTGATTTGCAGAAAAATAATTTGCTAATACAGTAACTTAGAATATGTATATTTACTTAAATTCCAGGCCGCTGGAAAGATGGTAGGAAAGACTCCAATGCCTCTTCGAAATCTGCCAATGAGAACTGTAAGTTGTTGATTGTGACCTTAGGCCAAGAGGAGCTTCTGGCCGCCACGAGGTGAAGTGTTGTTTGGCAGAGGCCAGCGAGGTCAGCTGCCGTATAATCTAAGGCAACAGAGTAATTCAAAATCATACTATACTGGAACACACAGCACAATATGGTAAAGTAGACTGCACCTACAAACGACGGAATCAATTCCAAGCTAAGATTATGCGAGTTTTACTTTATTCTCCTCCTCCTCCTTTTTCTCCTCCTCCTCCTCACCACATGTGAACACGTGCTACAAACATTTCTACCATTTTCTACCAAAACCAGTCCTTATTCCCCAGACTAACCTTTATGCTGCAAGGTCATCTGATTGTCTTTCTCTGGTCATACCCTGGATTACAATTACCTTTTTTCAAATTGCTTATCCACCGCAAGCTCTGTCTTGTGGACTGATCTTCTGGATATTGACGATTGTGGCTTGGCTTTGGTGTGACATCGGCTGATGCCTTGTGCATTTGACACCGGCGCATTAGAAGTTGCTAACTTATTATTGTTATTACTGCTACTAATTTTGCATTTTAAATTACAAAGTACATGTATGGCTTACGCATGGTTCTTAATGATAACATTTCGAGCGATGATGGCTCGAGCCCTTTCCAGTTCGATGTTATCTGGAGGAGGATGTCCTTTCGTTCCTTCAACATTAGTTTTCAGTTCCAAAGTATTAAATATTCAGTAATTGTTTGGTATGGGATCATCCATAAAGAACGTCCGCAAAGAGGGAGGGATGGAGGGATCATGCAAATTCGGACAAGGGGAGGGAGGGTTATTGCCCATGCGGACGTCCGCATATAACTTTGGTACATGTACAGAGTTTTTAATACAACGCGTGATTTTAACACCAACTTCTGTCAGATGGCACACACTGTACTACATTGGAAAGGGGAGGGGAGGTAAGGTCAAATGCGGACAAGGAGAAGGAGATATCTTCACAGTTTTTCAACAGATGAATGGATGGATGAATATTTGAACGAATTGATACATGAAATGGATACTGGTATGAATTAACTCCATTTCAGTATTGCCCCAGCTGATTTGCTGAGAAAATTGGTTAAACAGTAGCAGTGGCGCTTAATAAATGCAGAAATAATTAAATAATAATAATCATAATGAAGGATATGCATAAAACCTGTGTATAAACACTTTACTTAATATTAGTAGAAACATTATAATTAGTATTATTATTATTGTTGTTGCTGTTGTTGCTGCTGTTATTATTATTATTATTATTATTATTATTGCCATGGGTTGTATGTGGGCGCGAAACATTAATAACGTGTAGGCCCACCTGTTGTTTTGGCAGCTCTATCTTCATCTCATAATGGAATCGGCCTGGTGGTCGAAAGGCCGGATCCATGGCTTCAGGCCTGTTGCTCGTCGCCACAGTAAAGACGAGTCCCCTGGGGTCGACACCCATCAAAGGCTGCCAGCAGGGTGTTCACCACGCTGGCGTCTTTGGTGTCCATCGGTGTGACCCTTCTCTGGCATAGAGCATTGATTTCGTCGATGAATGCGATGCTTGGTCTCAGACGCTTGGCCTGAGGATCACCAAAAGAACATGGGTTAATCAGCCAGCCATCAGTGGGTCAGGCATTCTCTTGACTAGTTGGCTATCTCTGCCTCATTCATTCATTCGTTCCATCATTCGTTTATACGTTCGTTCGTTCATTCGTTCGTTCGTTCTTCCTTTCAGTTGTCATGGAATTTACAAAAATTTAACAAAAATATGAAGTGTTACCATGGTGTAGAGAGCCATGATGTTCTGCTCTGTGTTCACTGGATCTTTCACCTCTGCCCCTTGAATGTTGAAGAAAGGCATCTTTCGTCCAGGGAAATTTGTGGCAAAATCTAAGATTCCTTTTCCGATTGTTGACTTGCCACAACCTATAGTAATGAGCAAAGTTATTATTGTTAATAATAATAATAACTCGGTAATAAGTTAAGTAATTAAGTCTGACGCTTTAGAAGGCACATTGAATTTTACTTCCATTATGGGCTTGGCGTTTTGGACAGGACATGACCCAAGTTAAATGGGTATGTAGGTCTCTCGTGGAGCGTCAGACAGGACAGGAAGAATATAAGCCGGGGCGGTCTATCCGCACTCCACGTTGCTGATGAGGCTGCTGCATGCTGGCTTAGCGCGAACTGCATACGCTAAATAAAATAAATAAGCCGTCTGGCCCTTCTGGAATACGTATGACACGGTAATCTAGTCGGTAGCACGCTTAGCCTGTAAACTGACGATTGTAGGTTCGAGCCTACTAAGCTAACTCCGCGTAACGAAGCTTGGCAAGTTGTCTGTACATGCTCGTTGCTCGTCTCCACTAGGCAGTAGAATTTGGTACAGGCATAAGCCTGGAAGTAAATCACGAGTCCGGCGATGCACTGGTCACGTGTCCAGGACCTTTGGATTCGTCAGTTGTCGGATCAAGGGCAGAATATTGGGAACTTAGCACCTCCCATGCGTTCTACTATTGGACTTTGGGCTTTACTCTGTGTGGAAGGAAGAAGGGACATCGTATGCGAAGACAGAAATATGAGAATAGTTGGTTCAGTATGAAAGGCTGTTACTTGTGATATCTCTGAAATCGAATTGAGAAAGGTACCAAGGTGAACGCAGGAAACCAACAGGAAAGCAAGCTCCCTAGGAAAACAGGATATCAGCAGAAGGTGCGATGTAAGCAAAAGCACTCTAATTATACGCATGCCTTGGAGACCCTGAGATGGGGTATTGGCTATAGAAGCACGAGGCATCTTAAGTTAACCACGGAAACGATGAGTAGGGAGCCCGAGGAAATTGCTTGACTATATCGGTGTCGGAAAGAGAAAGAATCTTCGCTCTGTTTCATACACCAAAGTCTCACATTCTTATCAGCAGGTCTGTTCTTGTTCATCCAACAAGGAGTCGCATGGATTAATAGTAATAACACTGACCATAGGAAAGATAAGACTAAAGGAAAAAGGAGCCATCAACAGACAATTAAATAAATAAACAGCAATAATTAATCAGTAATTAAAAATATTAATAATGATAATGAACTGACTGTAAAAACACAAAATAGGCCTACATAAAACATCATTATTAATATTAGAGTTCGTGGTACTTTACCCGCGGGCCGTAGAGGAGGAAGCCTTTGACTGGCTTCACCCTGGCATCTTCCAGCAGTGTGGGTTGTTCCAAGGGCAGAGTGATTGTTGCTGTGATCTTATCTGTTATTCTTTTTACGCTGTCAGATGCCTCGATGCCGACCTATGAAAAGTGAATGTGACAGGACTCCATGAAAAGCGTGTAATACAGATTACGACAGAGGTCTGTTGATTAGAATTAGAGCACTTACAATTAGAACAGCGATTTATAAGACTAACTATTGAGACTTAATTGGCATATATCATTAAATATCTGTAAATTTCAGTATAAATGCATTTGCATTTTAATATTAACTTTGTTGCAGTTTTATGAACCCTTTAAGAAATTTGCAGTGGTCTGTAATAACCGATCTTTAAACTACTTCTAGTGACAAACTTCTACAGATGTCAGTAATCAGACTTTTCCGGCTCTTGTACGTTGCTAAATGAGCCTCTGAAATCCTGTGTTAAGAATTAAATTACTACGAAAACTTAAAGATAATGGTGTGCACCTGAAGCCTATAAACGATTTCCTATAGCCAGGTGGCAGTAAACAGGCAGTGCTTGGCATATGTAACCTTTTGCTTACCTGCGCACTCCAATTTACGAAAAAAGTAGGCTTTTCCATCTCTTCCAAAACTTCTTGTTGTGTCAGGTTGATTGGGGAACATCTCCAGATCAACACAAATAATAATATTTAGAAACTTCTAATGCGCCGTTGTCTAATGTACAAGGCATCAACCGATGGCGCACCAAAGCCAAGCCGCAAACAGATCAATAGCTGCAATCAGGTAAATTAACATTAAGGCACCAATGCTGAATATGAAACTTAGTGTCTGCGTAAAGGTTACAAGACCGTTTACTCTGGGTGGTTTAATGTTTACGGAATGTAGCTCTCTTGTGGTAACACATTGAACTCGCATGCTAGTGGAATTATTCTACAGTGACATACAGTTCCATCGTAATCGTAATTTCGAGATTTCTACAGCGCCCAACGAAAGCTAAGTTGCAGGAACCAGCTTATTCACAGGCGCTCAGTAAAAACAAAATCGAGAGGCAAAAGGGTTCGGTTCCAGGTCAAGATCCAAAAGTCAGACAGAGAGACAGCGTGGGAGCTATGGGTGGTGGTGTTTGGGGTTGGAGAGCAGAAAGAGATAAGAGGAAGAAGGGGTGTCAGTTTACATACAGTCATTCAGGCCTAAACTTAAGACTCATCTGTTTCAACTTACTTGCCCACCGTAACCTAGCCTTTGGTTTCTCTGACCCGTAGGAATTCGACATGCCTTCTCCGATGTATTATGGTTTTGACCACGATCTCTCTATTGATGCCTTGGACATTATGATAACGGCACTGTAAAAGCCATTAGTTCAGACGTGAACCATTTCTTTCTGCGATGCCATACAGCTACTCAAGGTTAATTTTTGTTGCATTTTCTCAAACTCTTTGATACAGTTTGTTCAGCGAGAACTTTTGTAGTGGTGAGATGATCAAAATGAGCTCAGTGCCTTGTTTAACCAATTGAGCGTGATCCTGAAGTATAGCTTTCAAGCTACCGCAGCATGTTGAGAATTGCCCGCGATGAACTACAGCTGATGGGGCAAAATGCCTCCGACGCTGAGGGGAAAACGCCCTCTGGACGTTTTCACCGTTTAAGCTAGAAAAGGCTTTTTCAACTGATTTAAACAATTTGATGCGTGTTTCAAGCTAATCAGTAACCAGCTGTAATCGCATTATTTTCCAGGTTTTAATGTAGGTACAAAAATCTGCAAGATTAGGTTGGTTACAGAAAAGCACGGGGTATAGAGCATCTGGAAATAGTATATGGATTAAGAACAGGAATTAAGAGAAAAAGATATAGACAAAGTTTATATATTGAGTATTCAGACATTCAACATACTTGAATTTTTCAAGATTATCCGGATCTCCACTTCCTCCTTCTCCTCCTCCTCCTCCGCTTTTTTTCCACATCCTCCTCCGCTTCTACCAGATCGTCCTCCTCCTGCTCGTATTCTTCCTCCGGCGCCTGATCTGCCCTTACTACCTTCTCCATCCGACTCTGCTCCATCTGAATAAACATCTTGAAGTAAACAGCAAGTAAACATCTTGAAGTAAACAGCAAGTCCTGCGCTGCACTGCTCACGTGTCCAGGACCTTGGGGTTAGTCAGCTGCCCAATCAAGGGCCGAAGATCGGGAAGTGCATTGTACATGGGGGCTTTACTTTATCTTAGAGGCAGATGGGAGACCGCGTGCGAAGCTTGGAATGGAGGCTCACTATGAAGGCTCGAACGGTCATGAAAGTGAATTGAGAAAGCTTCCAAGATGAACTCAGTGAACCTAGGCTCACTAGGGGAACAGGCCATAATCAGCAGCTGCAATGACAGCTCGCTCAGAACACGCATGCATTGGAGGCCTCGAAATGGGGATTGGCCGCCTATGTGGGATTCATTCTAATTTAGCCGCGGAAATGATGAGCAGAGCGGCCTGGGATTCCAGTGGGAACGGTTTGACTATATTGGCTAGGAGAGAGAAGGAATTTTCGTTCTAATTCTTCGCCATCAGTAGACATGAATTTCTCTAAATGAATAAATAATTAGCAAGTGAATAAAAATTTTGATGAATGAATTTGAATATAAACTGACCAATAAGTGTATAATTTAAGAATAAACATGCACTAATATTAGTAATAGACTTCATTAGTAACTTTGTGGGTCTTTTACCGGGTGGGCCATGTAGCAGAAACCCTTTCTTTGGCTTGGTATGAAATTTTACGAAAATTTCAGGATTCGTTATTGGCAGGCTTATGTTGTTTTTAATTTTCTCCAATATGATCTGCAATTTTCTTCCTAGTGGTGAATCAAAAAATTCTGATAAATGAATTTGATAATAAGCTGACCGATGAGAATATAATTTGCGAATAATCACTAATATTAGTAATAGACTCCATTAGTAACTTTGTAGGTCTTTTACCGGGTGGGCCATGCAGCAAGAAGCCTTTCTTTGGCCTGGTGTGAAATTTGTGGAATATTTCTGGATGCATTATTGGCAGGCTTATGGTGTTTTTCATTTTCTCCATTATGGTCTGCATTTTGCCTCCAATTGGAGAATCAAAGTTCTCCTATGAAAGTGACAAAGACAGGACATCGTGAAAAGCAGACAATAAAAATTACTACAGTTGCTGAACTGGACCATGTTACCCTTTGGGCGGATGCGTGTAACTTAAAAATTAATCATAAAACGACATGTGAAATGATGATTCACCGGTCAAGAATGAGAAATCAGCGAATTATTTTACATAATGTGATCCCCGGTTTAACCAGGGTACCAGATATGACAATTTTAGGTGTTACCCTATCAAGTATGTTAAATTTTGATTCTCATATTGATCGGATTCATAGTCAGGCGCGTCAGTCTTTATATGCCATACGAATTCTTGTAACACATGACCTCACTGGCCCTCGGCTCTACGACGTTGTCCGAGCCACAACACTGGCCAGAATGCTGTACGCCTCTCCCGTGTGGTGAGGCTATGCTGGGGCAGAGGCTAGGGCTTGGCTCCAGGCTTTGATGCTGAGACTTGTGCGTCTCCGCTATCTTCCTGGGAACTCCCCAACATTCGATGAACTCTGTGGATGATAATTTTCTCGGTGTATCTTGAATTTTGCTTTGTCGACGGATTCCAGCGTCATGCAACAAATAGTATTTTCCAGGCCTATTGCACTTATCTGCTTCCTGCAGGCCTAAAGACGGCGTTCAGTCAATGGATTTTAGGCTAGACTGTAAACTAGGAAGTCCACAGTCTTTGTGCATTCGCTTAGGCCATGCGTAGAAAACACTTCAAAATATTCGAAATCTGCACGCCCACACAAGCGACAGCAAACGTCCCAACAAAACAAAAATTATCGAGCAATTTCCGCCTAGGTACCTGCATATATCATAGCAGAGTAACAGACTAACAGTAAAATAGGAGCCGTGTTCGTCAGGGGGCCTTAGTGTTCTGCAAACGGCGTCGAATTCGAATTGTTCTGAACATTCAAACTGAATGTGTAAGCAAGTTATTTAAGTGTAGGCTGTATGTTTGTCACTCTTTTCCAACATCATAAAATAAAATAATATTAACACGTAGCAAATACCAATAAAATAATAAGAAGAAAAAGAGACGTGATATTCTGCAGCAGTCGAGATAACTGAAAATAACATACAAACAGAATTAACAACATGGTGCAATGTAGGCCTAATATAAAAGTTTAGGCATGTTTATTATTTGCTGATTATGGGTGTAATCGTTACTTTAAACCAATCAAACAAAAGGAAGTCAGGTCTCGATGGATGAAACAGCCAACTTCTTTTTCTCCTATATATAGTCGAATTACAAAAATCTATTTGCAGCGCTTATAAAGAGGCAGTTAAAATCACTACAATAAGCGTTTAGATACGTACATACATACATATATACATACATACATACATACATATATACATACATACATACATACATATATACATACATACATACATTCACAGTAATGCGTGTATATATACATGTCTACATACATACATACATAATACATACATACATGGGGCCCTGCATACATATACAAACATTCATACATTCGTTTGTATACACACGCAAAGAAATGGATGTAAGTTATCATTGACTAATACATATTACATCTCGTAAATATCGCTTAAAGACGATGCGTGTATGCGATGTAATTCAGTTGTATAGGTCAACAATGACACAAACTGAAAACTTGCAGAACAACTGACGAACGAAATGTTCTCCGCTTAGATTCGCCTCTAGCGATCGCTTCTGTTTGGCTATGCATATACAAGTTGTTCTTGCAGGCCATGTTAATTTTTGATGAGATGTTGAAATATCTCATCACCCTTGCCACGCCACTGTACGTGTAGCCCCCTTGTACGAACCGTGCTAGACTGAGACACCTATCTTGAAAACAGTCACGATTGGTATACGAACGGGATCCTCGGGCCATATATGTCACTATATTTAATAATTAGCATTCATT